>BQNB010178428.1:0-12871 GCA_026074375.1 Tanacetum coccineum
ATAAAGTTGCAACAAAGATAAGAAAGACTTGGTTTAGAAGCAGCTATGAGACTACAAGAACAGTTTGATAAAGAAGAGAGGCAGAGGATTACCAGGGTGCATGAAGAAGTAAGTTCATTTAATGTTGAAGAATGGGAAGACATTCAAGCTACAATTGAGGCTGATGAAGAGCTAGCACTTAGGATACAAGTAGAAGAAAGGGAAAAATATTCTGAAGCTGAAAAAGCAAGACTGCTTGTAGATCTTATCAATCAAAGAAAGAGACATTTTGCTCAACAAAGAACTAAAGAAAGGAGAAATAAGCCACTCACACAAGCTCAACAGAGGACTTACATGTCAAATTATGTCAAACATATGGGAAGTCACACACTGCAGCAGTTAAAGAGACTTTCCTTTGATGAGCTCAAGAATTTGTTTGAAGCAACAATGAAAAGGGTAAAAAAATTTACTCCAATGGAGAGTGATGTTGATAGAACAATTCCTAAGATAGCAGATGAAAGTTCAAAAAGGGCTGTAGAATAAGAACTTGATCAAAAAAGTTCTAAGAGGCGAAAGACTAGAGAAAGCTCAGAACCAGGAGAAAAAGAAGATGATGAATTATCACAAGAAGAGCTTCAATAAATGTTGATGGTAGTTCCAGTAGAAGAAGTTTATGTTGAAGCCTTACAGGCTAAATATCCAATCATTGACTGGGAGGTTTACTTTGAAGACACAAGAAGGTATTGGAGAATTATCAAAGTTGGAAACCATATAGAAGTTTATCATATTTGTGCTGATATGTTGAAGAAATTTGATAAAGATGACATGGTTAAGCTTTAGGATTTAGTTAAGGAGAGGTTCAGTACAACAGAGCCTACAGATGATAAAGAGAAGGAATTGTAGGTTGAACTGAAGAGATTGTTTGAACCAGATAATGATGATACTCTATGGAAGCTTCAAAGGTATATGCATGATCCTTTGGTATGGAGGCTTTATGATACATGTGGTGTTCACCATGTATCTTCAGTAAGAGGACATGATATTTTCATGCTAATTGAAAAAGAATATCCATTGACAAGAGGGCTTATGACTGTGATGTTGGCTAACAAGCTTCAAGTGGATTAATATTCAGAAATGGCAAATGAGCTTCTAAGGAAAATCTTCATACAAGCATAAAGACCAAGGCAATAATGTGTTTGAAAGAATCCTCGCAAAGAAAAAAAGATTTAATTCGAAGAAACTTGATGATTAACAAGATGAATATCAAGTTTAGGGGAGGATTGTTGGGAATAAAGGCTTCTCAAGTTTATACTACTGGTTAAAGAAACTGCTACTGGTAAAGATTAGAGAAAATAGTCTAAGTTATTAGTACTGCTAATGTTATAGTTAGTACCAAGGCTGTCAAGATCGCGATCCCACCTGTGATCGTTTTTGTCTTTGCAAGACCGAGATTGTAAGATCGGATCGAGATCGTAAGATCCTACCAATGTGTCATGTTTTGTAAATAAAGGATAAACGAGTCAAACTGTTTTCATTTCTACACAACATCAAAGATAAATTCATATAATATCCTCCTAGCTATGTCAAAATCAAATTTAAAATACCAAAGTAAAAGTAAAACACAATTTTTCGGATTATTTTGATTTCGGCTTATATCTCATAAGCTTCAATTTTCCCGCTTATTTTGAGACTTGTGGGCTTATATAAGTTTATTACGATATGATAAATTAGTATAAACTCATAAGTCTCAAAATAAGCTAGAAATTAGGGCTTATGAGATATAAGCCAAAATCAAATAAGCTCATAAACCCACATATAAGCAGAAACAAACACCCTCTAGGTATAAACTATAATCACGTCTAAAAAATGAAACATCAATGGTTGACTTATTAGACATTAGTAAAGCTCATTTGTTTTTTGGCCTAAGCAAATGAGATGGACTCAAAAGATAGAAAAAATGAAAAAAAACAGAAATAGATAAACTCGGATCGCGTGACGATCTTACGAGTTTAAGTGCGATCCCATGATCTTACATACGATCCCACCCAAGATGCGATCCTATGCCGATCTTACACGACCTTAGCTAGTAAACACGTAAGATCGTACGATCTTATGAATTTACTCGCGATCTTGACAGCCTTGGTTAGTACTGCCAGTACAAAATGTTAGTACTGTCAGTTTATTAGTACTGTTAGTATAATAGTTAGTACTGTTAGTTATATAGTTAGTACTGCTAAAGTGATATGCATGAGATATATTAGGAATAGATATGCATTGATTAGTATACGTGTTTTTTAAACCCATTAGGGTTTCCTTGGTGTATAAAAAGAACCCTATGGCATAGATCTAGACATCGGTCTTTCATCAGTTTTTCATAGTATTGCATAGCAATCATAGTTAGTATTCATAGCTATTTTGTAACTCAAATAGTATTCAATATATTGAAAGTTTAGTAAAGATCTTGTTTTACTGTTTCATTGTTTTTCTTAGTATTACAAACTAGATTCCGCATAGTTTGTAGTATTTACAATCTTAGTTTCTACTATAGTTGCTTTGGATCTATCCAACACAATTTAATAATAAAAAATTTATGTAAAAAGGCTTTAAGAACGGGAGTTCGTCATCCTCGACTTTTCACAATCCCCAAACTAAGCTTAAAACGAAATCATAGCCAAATATAAGATTAGATGCTAACACTACTCATAAATGTTAATTGTGTACGCATAGCTACTTTTCGCTCCCTTATTCCTAAATCCTCTAAGGATTTTATTATTATTATTATTATAGCCAAATTTCAAGTCCTGTGGTCTTTTAACTACTTTTCGCTCTCTTATTCCTAAATCCTCTAAGGATTTTATTATTATTATTGGTGACAAATAAATTATGTCCTTATTATCATAAAGTAAACCCGGTTTAGACCATAATTAGTTTGAAATCCTTTCCTAAAGAGACGATATCGAGAGAATAAGGTCCACATTAAGGTTCTAATTTTGCATGATTTAGGGGTTATCCTTTTTATTTCATCCGAAACAACTCAACTACGAGTCCAGAGACGGAGGCTTTATTTAGATAACCCTGGAGTTGAAATTTGGCTTTATTATTATTATAATGCAATATTATTATCCCTCGGTCCTTTAAACAACTAACACATTGGGCGTCCTAACCAACAAGAGCCAATAGTCTTATTTCGACCTCATAAATTTCCTCGACCTTTTTGAAGGCTGCAACATCGGGCGTCCTAACCGACAAGATACAGTAAAAGTTTATCAGTCTTAGATTATTATCACTACGGGCCTTCTTTTGAAGACTGCCACATCGAGAGCGAACCGACAAGAGACAGTAAACTTTTATCAACCCATAGTTCTTATTATTATTACCTCCACCCTTTAAACGACTGCAACATCGGGCGTCCTAACCGACAAGATGCAGTGGTCTTATTTCGGCTTTGGTTTAGCACATTATTATTACTTATTATTATTATAGCCAAATTTCAAGTCCTGTGGTCTTTTAACTAGTTTTCGCTCCCTTATTCCTAAATCCTCTAAGGATTTTATTATTATTATTGGTGACAAATAAATTATGTCCTTATTATCATAAAGTAAACCCGGTTTATACCATAATTAGTTTGAAATCCTTTCCTAAAGAGACGATATAGAGAGAATAAGGTCCACATTAAGGTTCTAATTCTGGCCATGATATTATTTAGGGTTATCCTTTTTAATCATCTGAAACAACTCAAATACGAGTTCAAGACGCATGCTTTATTTGCTAACCCTAGAGTTAAAATTTGGACTTTATTATTATTATTTTATAACAACATTTTTTCCCTCGGTCCTTTAAACAACTGACACATCGGGCGTCCTAACCGTCAAGAGCCAGTAGTCTTTATTTCGACCTCAGAAAAATTTTCTTTGATCTTTTGGAAGGCTGCAACATCGGAGCGTTCCTAAGGACAAAGAATGCAGGCAAACTTTTATCAGTTCAGGATTATTTTCACCTATGGGCTTGTTTTGAGAACTGCCAACTCGGGAGTGTAAACCGACCATAGAAAACTAAAATTTTATCAGACCACAGCTTCTTCTTCTTCTTTGCATGATTTAGGGGTTATCCTTTTTATTTTATCCGAAACAACTCAACTACGAGTCCAGAGATGGAGGCTTTATTTAGATAACCCTGGAGTTGAAATTTGGATTTGTTATTATTATTATTATTATTATTATTATTATTATTATTATTATTATTATTATTATTATTATTGGTAGCCTATTTCCTCACAACACTGACAGAACCTCAATGTGTACCTTACTTTTACCAGAAGGAATCACTACAAAGGGATTTAAACTAGCATTACTTTCTCATACTATCTTATTAATTGTTTAGATAGGTATATTGTTTATATTGTGCAAGTATTGAATTCACATAAAGTCTAATCTAGAAATTTTCTAAACACTTTAAAACCTTAAATTAAAAAGGGGTAAACTATTCAACCTCCCTTCTAGTTTTCCACAGAATCGCAAAAACCAAATCAACTTTATTTATTTAACAATTATATAACGTTTATTAAGCTGGTGGGAGCAAAAAGCCACAATTAACCTCTATGAGCTCTAAAGAGATCTAACTACTCCACGCTTAGCATTTAACTTATATTCAACTCTATCATTTTTCATTCTTTGCAAAATTTTAAAGTCTTGCAAACACTTAGTCTCGAAACCTAAGGGGAAAGCTAGAGTGCAAAACTCGGTCAAGTAAAAAATCTCCCTAGTTCTAGCCTACGAGCCTATTTATTTCTAACATTTTTATATCATTTTTTTATCAAACTATTTTTATAATAAAATAAAGCAAAAATTTGGTCAAAATGAGGTTGCGTGGGACACAGACAGGCAACAGGTATGATCAATTTTGATGGTGAATAAGGTGATAAATAAAACTCATATATAGTATATATTATATATATATATTTTTATTTATATATATATATATATATATATATATATATATATATATATATATATATATATGATCATGATAGAAAATTTCCCTAGATATAAACATGAAGATGATCGGAGATCGAGTGATTGGAGGATTGAAAACAAGCATGAAGGTCTTCACGATCTGAGGGAATCATGCAAGCAAAAATGAGCACCCACAAAACACAACAAGGAAAGAAGCACTCCTCCACATTAAATATTAATACTACTAACTATATTAATATAATATTACACTACTAAGAAAATAGAAAGAGAAAGAGAACACGGGTTGCCTTCCGAGAAGAGCTTGTTTTTGTTCGAGTCTCTAGCTTGACTATAGTGTTATTTCATTAGGTCCATGGTCAAATCCATCACCCGATGTGAGGTGAGGATGGTAATAGCAATACATCACCTCCGCAGGTGAGTATGTTGTAGGACGGGGTGATGGCATATGATGAGAACTAAAAGAAGGGGTTTCCATCACCCTCGTCTTCCTAACCAACTGTGTCAGGGAGAAGAATAGATCAAATCTTTCCACTTACTTTAAGCAAATCTGCTTAGGATCGGAAAGTGGTAGATCTAGTGAGGAGGACTCTGTAGGTAACAATGCTGGAGATACATAGGAAGATGTATCTTCATTAAGCAATTGTTCAAAATAAAGAATGTCACCCTCTGAGTCATGATACCTATCATCAATTTTAATAGGAATTGAATCGTCTAGGCCGAACTCATCTCCTCAAAAAGGTCACTAGTCTTAATTGATCTGGGAAAGGGTCATCGGCTAGTGAACGTTCTAGTTCTTCTATGTCCCGACTAGGACTGAAGTCAATTTCCCTATCCTCCGTTGAGAGGGTGTCTAAATGCTCTCCTAAAAGTAAGTTGATATCTACATTAGCATCTCCCAAAACATCAGTACACTGTAAGGGTAGTGTGACTAGCAAAGTGGACTCATTAATAATTGGAGTCAACTTAGGGGGTCTAGACTACTAACGTCCTCAAACTCCTCATCAAAAAGCAGATTATCATTACATAATGTAAAATCATCATTAAAGTCGAAGAGAGGGTTTGAGAAAGGCACATCATAAGATATAGGTTTTGAATCATCACCTAAAGGCTTATCAGACATTCCTTTGGTTAAACTCGGATTTTTGATTAAATGATTAAAAGTTGCTTAACCAAATGCCTAGGCAAGCCAGCTACATCCACGTTCTTCATCAAAAAGTTGACTACTTGTTCTCCTAAAGGCGAATTGATATCAAAATCTTCTTCCCTAACATCAGTGGGGGGTAAAGGTGTAGTAGCAGGCATATCACACTCTAAATCACTATCAGATGTCACCTCAGACTCCCTTGGGATTGGGACAAGATCATCAACACTAGACTTTATGAATTCGTTAGTTTCCCTTGCGGGAATAGTGCTAATAACCTCATCCCCCATTAAGAGGGTGTCTATAGGCTCCATGATAGCTAAGAACGGTATAGATGATGTGTATGAAAAAGGTATGACAGGAGCGGTATAATGATCACTTAAACATTGCTCTTTGTCATAAGTCATCTCCGTGTAATCGTCACTCCCCTCGGGTTCTTTCACGTCAATAGGAGAATTGGCCTCTAGAGTTCTAAGAATTTCCTCTAAAATACGGTTATTTTCCCTGTATGAATGCATAAGACTATCAAAAACCAAATCCTGAGGGGGTGACTGGTCAATATGGTACTGTGGAGGTTGGTCAAAACAAGGAAAGTCATAATTGTTACTAGGATAGGCTCATAGACAAGCTGGTTCCTGGTTTGATAATCAGAGCTATAATGGGGACCTCCACAGACCTCACAACAGTCAAACTGTTGTTGCTGATTTAAAGAATAAAATGAAGGTTGGTCATCATTAAATTTTTGATTGTAACAAGGACCCTAATCATAGATGGGTATGTTCCCTGCTTGACAATCAAAACTATAATGCGGGCCTCCACAGACTTCACAACAGTCAAACTGTTATGGCAAACTCGTAGAATAATATGGAGATTGGTCATTGCTAAAGTTTTGATTGTCACATGGGTCCTACTCATTGACAAGCGGGGTCCGTGTTTGACAATCAAATCCATAATGAGGACTATCTCCACACAACTCACACGAGTATGTCTCGTATTGGTGCTGTGGAGGTTGGTTGAAGAAGTTGGACGTTTCATTATAAGATTTATGGATTTGGGTCATAGACAAAATCATTTTCGGATCCTACACTGATACTGCCGGATAATTTCAACATTAAAACAGACCTCCACACTCTCGAGCAACCAAAATGGTTATACCGAAGAATGTCGAAGAATTAAACGGATAAGAGGATAAAGAAGAAAAGAATTAAATGAAATAAGAGGATAAAGAAGAATATTTTTAATTTTTATAAAAATAATAAAAGAAAAATATTTTTGGTATTTTAATATAATATATAAATATAAAATATAAAAATATTTTTGATATTTTTAATATAATATATAAATATAAAATATAAAAATATTTTTGGTTTTTATAATTTTTTAGATACGAAAATAAACTTTCAAAAGAGAAAGGATCTTTAAGGCACTAACTCGAAACACAACGTAAAAATCATACAACTCTCTCCGGCAGCGGCACCATTTTTGATTCGTCGATAACGACTAGTCGAGTAATATAATATAAGTAATCACGTCGGATAAAAATTACTTTAGGAAAAGTAATATTCGATCCTCCGGATGTCGTGTCTCAACGAGAGATGAATTTGAGATTCACGGAAATGTTTCAAATTTAATGCTCGAGTATCTTTTAATTTTTGGTTTTGAAATTTTAAACTAGATACAAATTAAAGATGCTAAAAATTATACTAACAATTATACTACTAGGATTAAGCTAAAATGATCTAGAAGAGATATAAGACGAACATGCTTGCTAAGTGACATGAAAAGTTCCTCAAGTGTGAATTAACGTTTTACTTAATGAATTAATTTCGTTAGAAAAGATAATTATTTCACAACGTTGGTTTATTTTGACAAAAATCTCTTAAAAAGATATTTAAGTACTAGATGTGTAGTTTGTCATTTTTGGATTTTGCCTTTTAAAACTATTTCAACCTACAAATTCTAAATAAATCAAAGTTTTATATATTAACTAACTTTTTTACTAATCCACACTTAATTTTTAATCCACTAATCACTTAGCAAGCACTAATGAACTACTCACTAAACATAACAAAGCAAGCAAATAAGATGAAATATATAAAGAAAAATATGCTTGTCAAGTAAAAGTGAATAGATCCTTAAATGTGAAATTTTAGGATCTTATTGATTGTACTAATTTCATCTAATAAAATCGATTCCTCAAAACGTATGGCTTTTATTAAAAACGACTTTTTATCGAAAAAATTATTTACTAATTAATGCCATACTTATTCTTCGGCTTTTGACCGTTTGCTGAATACTACCACTTTAAACTAAATAGATCTTTGCAAATTATTAATCATAATTCAATTATTAAATTTCACATTAATTCACTAAACACAATTTATTAACAAGCATAAAATTAAACTACTCGTACGCATAATGATATATAAACAAAGCTAAACATTTTATACAATTCTACACTAAATGTATTTTAAAAAAAGGATTAGAATTGGACAAATTGAAGAGCTGTCACAAATAAACGATAAACACCGATTTATAAGCTAAATAAAAATAGTCAAAGTTATTAGCTTATTAAACCTTAAGCTCCTCGCCTCATGAGTTGACCGGTACTAAAACACAATAAAAAAATAAAACATTAAACTTTTAAAAAAAAATTAGTAACACTATCAATTCAGTTTTCTGTGTTCTCATCGTATTTGAATTCGAATCAAACAGGCCTAGTAAACCAAATCGTGGCCATAGGAAAAGGCTAATGATCCAAGCTAGACACCTAGATCAAATTTCATTATTAACGAAAATGGTTTATTACTTGATTTGCAAATAAGCTTATCTAAAAGCTCATTTAGTAACTAAAAGTGAGTTTTAAAGAAAACTAAATGTAACACCCCCAAAATGGGTCGCAGTGGAATAAGGATCCAGGGCGTGTTACTTCAAGATCAACAGCACAAGATATATATAAGAACGACACAAAAAGTCGTTTAAATTGATACATTGGATTTAATTATAAGACATAATACAAAAGCATAAAGCTTTACTTGTTCATTGTTTAATATTACAAAAGACAACAATACATTTCCCAAAATATGATGCACATAAATCTTTAAGTGTGCAATCCAAAATGTAATCCAATGCATCCTTGGCACCTCGTGCCTATTGACCTCCTGAAAACATTGCTTAAAACGTCAACAAAAATGTTGGTGAATTCATAGGTTTATGTATTTAAATTATGCAGGACCGCAAGACTTTCCCGTGATGTTACAACATATGCCAACAATCACAAAACCAGATTACAGTTGCACTAAGCTCATGACACTGAAGCTAAACCTATATTTGCTATTTTAGGGTTATTTCTGCCCGATACCAGATGTTGTATACCCGCAACATCCAAGTCGACATGGTCTACGTTCGTTCCCGGTGATAAGTATTCACCCAAACGGGGAGTTTTAATACCAATACGATCTATTTATAACTTTCACGCTACATTGAATGCTAATTAACAACTACATCTATGCAATTTGACAGTTCATATTAATGGGTTCAGGAGGGTTATCCTACTTAGGCAAACTTATTTTCAATATTATTTAAAACACTTGCGTCCAATTTATAAAACAAAGCATGTTTTCACCCCAAATAATAGTAAATCAGTAAAACTGTAAAAAGTGGGGCTATGAACTCACCTTGAGTACTGATAGTCCAAATAACATAGATAAAACGTCACGCAAAACGTTTAGATGCAACCTATTTAAATTAAGGTCGTATAAGTACTGAGTACTTTAATTAATAACATTGAATATAATCTTATAGTTGTTACATTGTACTATCGTTCGGGCTATCATAATTAAAGAGGTCATGACATGACGTACGAGGAGTTAGGACACTTTAAATCGTAAATCCAACAACTCGTCGATACGCCATCCGAAGAGGCCTCATTATGAAACTCCCTAGTATTATAGCACTTTGATAACCACTCAATATTCTATATAGCATAATCACCGACTAATCGTTTTAGTAAAATAATATTTATAAAGTGAAACGCTTATATAATTTACTTTTTGTAAAAATGACCTAATTTTGTCGTTTTAAGTCCGTTGCTCGCGTTTCTTACGTCCACGTCTTCGTAGTAAGACGAGTGATCATAATATTACATTTTTAAGTTTTTAAGATTCTAGTGTGAATAGTAATTTTACTGTTCACAACAGCTAGTTTGTCGTTTTTAGTTTTAATTAGCGTAAACTTGTATCGTTATAACTTAATCGTTTTAATTCCTGATTTAGTGATTCCTTCGAGTACGTCTTTGTTATTAAAAGATGTTTTATATTTTATAAAGTTAATCCCACTGATGAATAGTGCATTTTTACTGTTCATAGTTTATAAAATTACTATTATAAACTTTAATTTATAGTAAAATCTCTGTTTATTAGTTATAGTTTCCGTTTTTAGCGTTCTTTCGATTTCGGATCTCGTAATTAAAAGTTATATCATATTTTAGATGTTTTAAAAACATAACTTTCTGTAATGAATAGTAAATTTTATAAAAATAGTTTTATAAAAGTATTTATCGTCGTAAACTCGTAATTAACGTATCTTTTTCGTTATAAATCGGTTTTTCGAGTTTTTTTATCACCTTTGGTTTTGAATCGTCATGAATGTATTATTTTTTTTATAATGTCAAAACTACTGACTAATAGTCGAATATTTATACACCCCTTTATTATCCAAGTGTATACTTTTTATAAAAAGCTTATTTTATGTATTTTTCAACTAGTAGTTTATTATAGAAACCCTAATAACTATATGTAACATATGTGATACTTATATTAATGTCCATTAGTCCATATATTTTTCATTTGTCCATGATTAACAAGTTATTTATACACATTTACTTGAAACATATTAAATAAGCTTTATAAACCCTAATTATACCTAAACTGTTTTATTATCAAATGTTAACATACTTTTACATCCATTTTTCCATGATATATATGACAATATGACATAAGAAAAAGTGCATAAATTCATAAACATAAGTGATAACTCATTTTACATATTAAAAAGTCCTAAGTGGTGATTTAGCCATAATTAACATATAACACATAAAATCATGATAAATAAAAGTATGAAGGAATTAGGAAGACCTTAGTGATGATGTATGAGATGAGAAATGAATGCTAAACCCGTGTTTAGACTTAAAACCCAAGCTTACAAGCTTATTTTTTTTTTTTTAACCCTAGATTAGGTTTGAAACCCTAATCTTCCCTTTTCTTCTTTAATCCTTGCAAATGGTGATCCAAGGCTTGAAAACACTTTAGTATGCCTTATGATTGATGTGTAAAGGGTTGTATAGGTTTTATAAAAGTTTGAATGGTTTGCTTATGGATGGCTTAAAATGCCGTGGCTTATTGGAGAGAAAGGAAGAGAGAAAAGATTTTTGTTAAGTGTAAAGTTGTAAGATGGATTATAGAAAAATTTTGTATGAATTTCTTAGATGGCTTATTTGAGCCGTGGCTTTTAGGAGAGAAAGGAGAGAAAGGAGATAAAGAGTGAAAATTTGTTAAGTAAAAGAGTAAGTAAACTCTCTTATGTATGCATGATATATATAGGAAGAGATTATAAGATATTTACTTGCAAATTTTGACCAAGAAAATCAAGGGTTAGTGTTTTCTAGTTTAATTTCTTTTACATAATGTTTACTTGTGTTTTTATAAAGAAAAGTGTAAGTGAAAGTTTTATATAAAAATGTAAAGTGTAGTTTTTATATAAAAGTTTACTTGTAAAGTCTTGGTATTTTGTAAAGTATTTGTTATCTTGTATAAACATATGAGACGTGTATAAATATATACATATGCATAAAGTTTTATAAACTTTGATCATTGTATATAAACGTAGGTATTTGTTGAAGCGTACGTTGATTTTTAGGGTTCCGGGAAAACCTAATTGTCATTTATCGTGAAACGTAAAAACTTTCACGTATCCGATAAAATAACTCGTGAAACGTTAATAATTATTCTCACAATAATTGCTTAACCATCGGTTGACGTAAACAATAATTTGCTTAATGCCCGTTTACGTTAACTAATCATTTTTAGGTTACGCGATTTAACTTAACGATTTCCATTAAAAATAAACGCGTACAATACTAAAAATAAATAGTGACTTTATTAACGTCGTACATTGTCCTAAAATATAAGGTGTTATAGTCTCCCCTGTTTAGCTGAGCCTTGTCCTCATGGCTTAAGACGCATCACTTGATGACGGCCCGGTCTTTGAGAATAGATGTGGGTATTTCTTCCGGAATTGATCTTCGCATTCCCATGTAAACTCTGGACCTCTCTTGGAGTTCCATCAAACCTTGACTAATGGGATACGGCTTCGCTTCAACCGTTTAACTTCACGATCTGTGATCTCTATAGGTTCCTCGACAAACTGAAGCTTGTCATCAAAATGAAGTCCGTCCAACGGAACTTTGCTCAACGTCTCCAACCCTTTTTATTACCTTGAAAGGTCCAACAAACCTGGGATTTAAATTCCCTCGCTTGCCAAAACGTACAACCCCTTTCCAAGGCGAAACCTTGAGCATCACTTTATCTCCAACCTCAAACTCCATCGGCTTACGCTTTAAATTAGAGTAGCTCTTTTGCCTATCACGAGCGGCTTGCATCCTTTGTTTAACTTGAATGATTTTCTCAGTCGTCTCTTGAACTATCTCTGGACCGGTGAGTTGAACTTCTCCAACCTCAGCCCAACAAACAGGCGAACGACATTTTCTACCATAAAGTGC
>BQNB010178429.1:0-12871 GCA_026074375.1 Tanacetum coccineum
GCTTTCTTTATTGTTCACACTTTCAAGTGTGGACTTTTTAGTATTTCTCCACACTAACTCGTGTGAATTCACAATCTATATATTCACATATAAAAGTGTGACAATTCACAATAATTTTGTAACACCACTTATCCCCACACAAGAGGAAAGTGTGGACTATGGAATTGTACACACTTTTATGTGTGAAGATGTAGATATTAAAATGTGTAAAATGGCATGTTTTTTTGTAGTGACCCTTAATGCCCCCAGATACATTACCTTAATTGTATTAACTCAAGAACATGGATTTTACGTTAAGTAGAAACAACTTATATATGAAACATGGAAAAAGGAAAAATCAAAAATAACCATTTAGCTTATTGATCATTATTCTAAACAGCTTTACAGCATGAACTGTTTCCAATTCATCAAGTACTGAACCTACAAATGGTCTCACCTCTCTCACCTGCAAAACTGAATATTAAAACGTTACTACATATCTAAGAACAAGTATGCTATCATTTGAAATAACTATGAATTTACCTCAACTAAGTTCAAAACTTAGGTCTAAATAGGTTTATGCTAACTGGGTTTTTTAAGTCGTTCATTCACCGTATCCAAAGACGTCTACAACAATTGAGTACCTAAAATGACTTGTTCAGACTCAAAAAGTCAAGCATAGATTACACCTGACGATTTTTTAGCCATCTTGTTGGTTCATATAAGCCGCACCTCAAATCACCCTGCACCAAATTACAAAAACAAATCAATATTGCATCCTAATACCATTTTAACTGCATAGGAACCCAAAAACTAAAAAGCAAAAAAAACCTAAATTCCTTTTTTTTCCATACCCGGTTCTTGAATCAGCACACTTACTCGGCAAATATAGGGTGTACCCCCTTTCTTGAACCCACCAGAATCCTTGCAACACCGCCGCCGCCAACTCCATCGCCGATGATTCTCATCAGATATAAGAAACCTGAACTGATGTAGAACACTTACATTCATTCATTTAGTTGCCAAGCTGTAACAACATTGATACATTGTTCTTCAGTGTCTTGACTTAAAATTTGTATCCATGATTGAGCTAGTTTGCTTTCATTAGGCAATACCATCGACACTTACAAACGGGTTAAACATAAACCTATTACTGTAAGGAGGCTAATCAGACACTACACTAATCAAGAAAAAATATGTGTGCGGATACCTTCTGGCGGTGATGTTGAGTCTTGGCAAGCATAGCTGTCAGTTGTGCACGAATAAGTACAGATCTATATATCATGTCAAAATTACCTCGAATTTCGCCCATGTTCATTCCTAGATAAAACCTGAAAGGAAAATAAAAGACAAACCTTAAAGAAAGAAAAACATTCCTTTACACCCATTATATTTTTTAAGGTATAATCAAAATAAATTTTGCCCCTAAATTAAAAGTTTGAGGTTCAATAATCAATTATATTAGTAACTGATTTGTATAAAATAAAACGGTATCACTTACATTAAATTAATGACTTTCCTCTTTAGAATCTGCAATATCTTTGTTTGCTTTGTGTGCTTTTGATCAATCCTTTCTTTTTGTTGTTGTGTGCGTTTGATCAATCCCCTTCTTCTTCCTCATCTTGTTGAACCAAGCATTTTTTTTATTTGGATTTGGGGTGTGTGTGTTTTTGCATGAGGCTCAGAGCACAAGGTACCATAACGCCGTGTGGTCTGGCGTTAACGCCGTGGCCGGCGTTATGGTACCGTTGATCCGAAATTGACGACGGCGTTGGTGGTCAAGTTGACACACCAACGCCTCGTTGAGGCTTGTTTTTTAAAAAAAAAAATTTGTTTAAAAATTTGAAAATGGCTATTTTAGCCGGTTTTTAAAAAAAAATTAATTTTTGTTTAAAAACAGCCGGTAACGGCTAGTTTTTTTTAAAAAAAAAAAAAAAAAAATTACCCCAAACGGCTAGTTTTTTCTTTAGAAAAAATTATTTTTTCTAAATATTTTTACCCACTATATATATCTCATTTCATCCTCAACAATCTTCATCCTCAACCTATACATTCAATCTTCATCCTAAAACAATCTTCATCCTTCCAAAAAAAAATGGCCGACTTTCCCAATGAAGACTCGTTTTGGAACCTCCTTAACGCCGGCACGATGGGTTCCGAGTCTACCTCGAATTCTCAATTCCCCGGCTTTTCTAGCCAAGCTCCGATGACTCCCGAGCAACAAGCTTTTCTTCAATCTCAACAACAAGCTTTTCTTGCATTTCAACAAACTTTCCAAAACATACAACAAAATCCACCACAACAACAAAGCCAATCTTCAAACTCAATTCCACAACAAACCGACTCCCAACCCAAAAGAACCCGAGTTAAACACGCGGCCAAAAGATCAAAAGGAAAAGAGGCCGAACCGACGGGTGACGTTACTACTTTACGTTGGTCCTCGGACGAGGAAGCGTTACTTGCCGAGTGTTTCGTTGCGGTATCCGAGGATCGTAACGTCGGGCGGTCACAAGCGAAGGACACGTTTTGGATTCGGGTTATGCACGAATTCAATCGGAAAAATTTCCAAAAACGTACCAAGGATATGTTGACAAGCAAATGGACGACTTTGAACCATCATTGCCAAAAGTTCAACGCAATCTACAAAAGGTGCCATCGGTTGAAAAAAAGTGGCGAGAGTGAGGTTGATTTGATGGGCCGGGCTCGGGGCATGTACCAAGACGAGAATAAAAATTCACCGTTTAATCACGACAAAGCTTGGGCGATTTTGCGACAACACGCAAAATGGGACGCACCCGAAGTTGCGCCGGTTGATTTAACCGAAGACGAAACGGACGATTTTCACGCAACGGTTAACACCGACGAGCTATTCGGTGCCGATCCAAGACCTCGTCCCCCCGGCAAACAACGCCCCGGAAAAAAACCCAAATCCGACACATCGGCGAGCACCGGGGGAAGTCACTCGTCCCAATTCGGTGAGTTTGTGTCTCACGAGCTTCGGCTCAAACGGGAGGCCGCCGAAAAGGCGTTTGAGGCGTCGAAAGACAAAGACGAGACGATAAAAAAGTTTGGAGGAGTTGCGATTTCTCGCCCTTAGCACGAAAGATTTGTCGGACGACGACGCGTTTTGGATCTTGCGGGAAAAAAATCAAATCAAAGCCAAGTTACGCGCCGAAATGCCGATGGAACCGAACAACGAAGACGACTCCGACGAGTAGTTTTTTTTAATAAAATTCGAATGTTTTAGTTTTAAGTTTGTGTAGTTTTTATTTTATTTCCGGTTGTTATTTTTTAAATGATAATTGTTAAGAATTTAATGATATTTTTTTATAAAAATTGGTAATTTGGGTAAATATGATTGAGAGAGAATTACATGTTTCGTCCTTGTGGTTTACAATAAATTACGAAAACCGTCCCTAAGTATTAAAAACTACATCGATCATCCTTGCTTTTTAAACTAGTAACACTTATCATCCTTATTTGTAACGGACGTTTATTTTCGTCGTTCGAGGCCCTCATATGATTATCTTGTCAACGTACGAGATAAGATTCTTTAATTCCTTCTTTTTATCTTCACTTACAATTTTTTTAATAATAAATGCTTTCTAGAGTATTTTACTAAATAAAATATCTTTTTCTCACAAACCCAACTTTATGTAAATGGCAGTTGGGTATTTTGACTTTTACAAAGTCAAATATAGAAACTTACAAAATTATCTCATGTGGTAAGGAAGCCATTTTGTGTAGATGTCAAATTGGCCAAAATATATGAAACTGCACATGAGCCTTTTTGACCAAATGGAGTCAAACAAACATACATTTTCTACCATAACAAACAAACATGATGTACTGCTAATCTTTTTTTACAAAGCAATTAACAAAGAAACTTAATTAACACCCATAAGCATAAAAAGTCATGCATTACAACAAAAGAAGGGTTCTTGCAAAGTAAATAAACATCATTGACCATTCATCCTACATAAACCAAAAAGACTGTTTTTGAAAGTCAATGATGTAAGATAAACCACATAAACATAAAACTAAGCTATCCATAGTGTTCCACTTCCACCATCTGGCTTCTTTTGGGAACCACTTGTCTTCTTTTGTGATCCACCATTAGCAACTTTCTTCTTTTGAGAACCATCAGGTTTCTGTTTTGACCCACCAACAGTAGCATCTTTCTTTTCTGACCCACTAGTACCACATTTCTTCATTTGTTGACCTGTGCAAGACCTTTGGTTATGCCCAAGTTGGTGACACTTCGAACAGGTGACAGATTTCCAACTCCTTGATAACTTTGCACCCTTCACAATATCGTCATCTTCATGTGCACCCCTCCTCCTATTTTTCCTTGGTCTTCCAATCTGTGTGTGGTGAAAAGGTGGTAAAAGGGTAGTTGGTACATCAAAATTTGGCCACATTGTAATACCATCAATTGGTGATAATGTAAAGCTATACATCTGCTTCCAAGTCTCCAGTCTATAAGTTAGATGAACCCAGTTCTCTGGTAAGCCAACATCTTGTCTATTTGCAGCCATGTTCCAAATAGTAGCCACTAGATGCTTACATGGTATACCAGTAACTTCAAACTTTCTACAACTACATACCCTCGCACTTATATCAACAACACATTTATCATTCCAAGGTCCACTCACCTCATACTCCAATCCTCCATTCCACTCAACACTATAATCAGATGCTTCTTTCTTCACAGTTTCTAGCAATCTTGTTGCAGTGGGTGTAAGTGGTCCATCACATTTCTCAATCACCCTTATCACATTAACGATTCTTTTCATCAAGTACTCCCTTATGTAATCTATGGCAGCAATTATAGGCATATCTCTGCCATCAAGGATTTTACTATTAAAGCACTCGCACATATTATTCAGCAATACATCAGAGTGAGGTCTTGGTGAAAAATGGGACTTTGACCAGTATTAAAAGCTTCCTCATTGAACTTCTTCATGTTTTCCATTGCCTTCTGGAAGTGTTGGACTGTTGTTGCTCTCGCAGCTCTCCATAATAAGTCTTTGTATGCTTCTCCTCTCCAACGCTTCTTCATATTTTCGTGTATGTGTTTTAGGCAAAACCTGTGTTCAGCGCATGGGAAAACATTGGCAATTGCTGGTATCACACCCTGTCATAATCATATTACATTGTTATGATAAATATCAAAGAGATATTGATACGAACCGAATCGATTAAAGAGATAAAAGAACAAATAAACAAGATAAATGGTCTATTTTGATGAGATAAACCAACCCCCCAATGGTTTATATTAGTGAGATAAACCGACTCCCCAATTGATTAGCAAATCAATATTCTTTATCATTCAACATAATAAGAATACAATCCTAATAGCCTATTTATAATAGACTTATCTTGTCGACTAAGATTACATAACAAAGAAAACTACTAAATAGTTGACCAAGATTATATAATAAAGGAAACTAGTAAATATTGACGTAGAAATTATTAAATAGGTTCTTATCAATATATGCCATAAAAGGAAACTAAATAAACTAAATAAATAATAATTAATAATTATAATCCAGGATTGTATCATTACTCCGCCCCGCAAAAACACTTTGTCCTCAAGATGCTCCTTTGAAATCTTGAGCCACGTGATTCCAGGATCCCAAATTTGTCTTTGATTTCCCTTGTAGTGTAAAATCGGCCAATAGCAAACTTGATAAACAAGTCGAGGAGGATGTTGCCTGACCCTTGTTCATTCAGCCCAAGAACATGGATGTTCTAACGTGCAACACTTTGGATGATGGTGTCCCAGCCTAACATTACTACAGATTGGATACTTTTAGGTCTTCTGGTTTGATCAATTGTACCAATAAATATTCTCCAGAACAACCTTGCCTTGACCTTCCTCGCCTTGACCGTCCTGTTAGGAATCCGTTGATTTAATTGGATTCCTAAAAAATCAAACTGTTCCTCGTGATCAACCTCTTCCTTTATTACTTCTTTGCTTTTATCGATCTGTGAAGCTTTTCAGTCGCCAGTGAGATATCTCGACGAGCCAATGAGAAATCTTGACGTGCCTGTCTAAAAGATTCCTCCAGTTTAGTTTGGTGAAACAACAACGTGGATTGTAGCCGTTTCAGCGTCTTTATGATCTCAGCTAACCCTTCTTCAAAGCTTTTCCCTTCCATTCCTTCTTGAGAAGGACAATTTCTGAAGGTGAATAATGTTTCGGATGAATAGTGTTCTGATGAACAGTAGCCGGTGATTTTTTTTTGAAAACCCTAGAATCGAAACAGCTCTGATACCAATTGATACGAACCGAATCGATTAAAGAGATAAAAGAACAAATAAACAAGATAAATGGTCTATTTTGATGAGATAAACCAACCCCCCAATGGTTTATATTAGTGAGATAAACCGACTCCCCAATTGATTAGCAAATCAATATTCTTTATCATTCAACATAATAACAATTACAATCTTAATCCTCTATTTATAATAATAGATATCCTAGACTTCTTGACTAAGAAAACATAATAAAGGAAACTACTAAATAGTTGACTAAGAAAATGTAATAGAGGAAACTAAATAAACTAATTTTAATAATAATATGCAGGATCATATCTATTCCATAATTAATATTCCAGGATCGTATCAGTAGAGTTTTTTGTCTTTTATTTTTCTGCTACTTATAGTTTGTTTGGTCTTGGTGTATTGTGTTTTTTTGGTCCCTATTCTTAACCATCTTGGTTATATAGTGGATGCCTTTGCTTGTAATCTTTTTGTTTTGGTTTGGAATAAATTGCCCTTCAAAAAAAAAAAATCGATTTGGCCCATTGACCCGTTCGAGATAAAACAAAGGCTAACTCGACCCATTCAGTGGTTAAAAGCTTAGAAATGATGACTTAATGACTGGATGTTGCAGGAGCGGCTACTTAAGGCAGTCATTTTTGTATTATCGCTGCTGGATAACGTGAGGCGACCTATTCTAATTATAGCTGCTACACGTGCTCTTTCTGAATGGGAAGCAGAATTTTCGAAGTGGTCCAGATTCATAAATGTTGTAACATACAAAGGGAGCGAATATGTTCGGGCCGCCATAAGAAATTTGGAATTTTATGATGAAAACGAGTCTATAACATTTCAAGTACTTTTATCTTCTCCAGATGTCATCGTTGAGGTACAATATGAAACTAATATGTGGATAACTTTATTGGAGCTAGTTTTGTTGTGTAATACATTAATATTGATGTTGTTATGTTGCAGGATATGGAAATGCTTGATCATATTAAGTGGGAATTGATAGTGATAGACGAGTGCCAGCGGCCCCTAATGTGGAGTCACATAAACAAAATTAGAAGGCTTGACGCTCATATGAAACTGTTAACGATTAGTGATAAAGAAGTGGTATGTTTCCTTAATCACGTTGGTTTGTTTTTTCCAAAGCGTTTAGTTATGACTTATGAGTGATCGATTTGTGTTGTATTTATCTCAAATGGGTAAAAAACTATAGAAGTTTTGCTAAAAAGAGAAACTGGTCAAATGATCAAACAGGTCGATATTCAGCTTAAATCTCTGGTCTACTTAATGTTAAAAACTATCTATAATGTTTTTATTACAAACTGAACAAAAAGTGGCGCGGGTCAACCCATTCCGACCTGAACGGTAATATATTTTCCTTAATATTTACTGATGTATTAACTAAGTGTAATTTTATTAAAAAACTGAATACCAGTGCTGGGGGGTCAACCCAACCCAACTCGGTCTGTAACATAAACTACCCATTTCACCCAAACTTGTTTTTACCGTTTACAAAACCTGCCTGGAATTAACACCTCTATTCTCATTAATTAGCTAATTGTTGCCAATCGTTGCAGGATACTAGACAGCGCTACCATGATATTCTTTCACTGCTCGATTCTAAATACAAAGCGGGACATATGAAGAGAACCACCGACACCGAAACATTAAAATCAAAATTGTCACCTTTTGTTGCATTTGAATGCAAGATCGGCACTCCCGAGTTCAACGAGTACTGGATACCTGTTCATCTTTCTTCAATGCAAATCAAACAATATTGTTCAATCTTAGATTCAAACTTCCAGATACTGTCTTCATGTTTACGGGACGACTCTTCACTACAAGACATTATCACTGAGACCCAAAAGGTTTGTTTAATTATTCATATACATGTTCCACCTTTCATTTGGTAAGACCTTCCTAAATGGATGTTATTTACGCAGTGCTGTGATCACCCGTATCTTGTGGACCCCAATTTGCGTAACTCATCCGAAGAAGACGCTTCGATTGATTCATTGGATGTTGATATCAATGTCAGCGGCAAACTTCAGCTTCTTGACAAGTTCTTGTCAGAGATTAAGCAATGTGGTTTTCGAGTAGTTGTTCTATTTCAGGTAACTAGTTAAAATTTTACTCTTAACTGTCGAGGACCTTTTTGTCATTTTTTCTATATAATGCCTAGCGTGTTCTTTCTAACATTGCAGCCAGTGGACAACTCGGAAAAGATATGCATTGGAGATATACTAGATGACCTTGTTGACCGTAGATTTGGTCAGGATTCATATATACGTATAGGGAAGATTTGTACTAAATCTGACCGGCAAAAGAAAAAACAATCATTGGAAATGTTCAACAACGTAGAAACCAGAAAGTTTATCTGCTTACTTGATTATCGTGTGTGTCATTCA
This sequence comes from Tanacetum coccineum, assembly GCA_026074375.1. Classification (NCBI taxonomy): domain Eukaryota; kingdom Viridiplantae; phylum Streptophyta; class Magnoliopsida; order Asterales; family Asteraceae; genus Tanacetum; species Tanacetum coccineum. Next base: position 8,664 of record BQNB010178429.1, read on the forward strand.
AGTGTTCATCTTTCACGTATGGATGTTGCGATATTATTCAATGGTGATTGGAACTCATCAAATGACATAAGAGCCCTTCGGAAGATAACCATTGGGTCACATTCTCAGCAGTTAAAAGTTTTTCGGTTGTATTCGTCGTTCACAGTGGAAGAAAAAGCACTGATGATAATGAAAGAAGGTGTAACTATGGAAACCAACATTACTGCGAGCATTTGTCACCAGTTGTTAGCGTGGGGCGCATCATATTTGCTTAGTAAAATCGGGTCTGAAAATGTATCGTCCTCGCTTATTGATGATGTGGTTAACGAGTTATCATCCGTGTTAAGGGATACGAGTAGCAAAACGGATCACACGAAGTTCTCAATCATATCAAAGGCACAGATAAATGATGGTACTTATTCTAGCAGCACTAAATTATTGGGTGAAACTGAAACCGAAGCCCACACGAAGGAAAGTTGGCTGACTGAGGAATACTTGATTGAAAACGTTGAAAACGGACCGTCTGATTTTTGGAGTAATCTGCTTAAAGATAGTGAAAACCGACAGAAGAATCCATGTTACAGAATATCTCGAAGGGTTCAAAAGTCACCCCAAAACACGTGTTACCTTATTGAAGGATATAAACCTAAAAGTAAAAAAAAGGATATGGGTGCAACTATTTCCCTATGTGTAAGAAAAAAGGCAAGAAGTAAAAGAAAAAGGAGAGGTATGATCAATTATATGTTATGTGCATGTTTGAATTTTATTCTTTTGTGTTGTTATTTCAAGTTTAATGACGGATATTTATCATGCAGTGCTTATACGTGGTTATCAGTCACCTGAGATGTCAAATACCCTGCATCAGGTACTGTTAAAAAACATTTTTATTTTGAACACGCGTCATAAAGATGGTTGTGAAATATGCATAGAAAAGTAAACCATTAACCATGCTTTAATCTTGTAGGGTGACATTCAAAGAGATGCACTCTCGTTCAATATAAGTCCTACACAACCTGCTCCACAAATACCAATTGCTTCGGGTTCAAGAACAAATGAAGCTGAACAATGCCAGAGTAACGAACCTCTCGATATAGAACTTGAAAGAATCCAAAAAGAGCGAGAACAAGTTACCAGATTACACAAAGAAAAGGTCTCTTTTTTTCTAAACAAACACGTTTATGTATACTGTTATTATAATTGCTGCATAACACATGATTTTGTTTATATGTAGAAACTGATGCTCATTACCGAATGTGAAAAAGAGATTGCGGAGATACGAAAAAAGTACGACGCAATAATCAGTGAATCAGAGATGAGTTTAACAGATCAACTTAAGATATTTGAAGACTACCACGAGCTTGTTAATGCCAATAAATTATTGGCTGAGTTTATTATACATCATTGTGACGACACTCTTAATCTACATGGACCAGACAAAGGTATCTACTCATCCTTTATGAATATGTAAATTATCGAAACAGAGTTTCAGTGTATATAGTTCTTTTGTTTTACAGATACTAGCTCAATTGCAGCTCCTCAAGTACCTGCATCTGCAACTGTTAGACCAGCAAACCCATCTTCGACTAGCTTTAGACCAGTAAATCTATGTTCAACGAGCGTTCTTACCACTCGTTTCTCAGGTCAGAATATTGGGATGAGAGGACTACGTGCCCCGGCCCCACATCTAAGGTCTCCCTCCTTGTTTGCATCAGTTCATAACCTCCCAGCCACACGTGGACCATGTCTTGAGCCATTGCCCACTCTCTCAAATCTTGAAACCCTGCCTCATATACAAACAACACCGAACACTGAGGTTCATCAAGTAGATTTAAAAAATATTCCTAAGCTGCCTATGGAATTTGACAAATATTATGGCATGGGTGGTCCTAGTTTTCCCACATTGAGCTCAAATCACAATACTTCTTGATTTTGTAAGCTGGCCATGCATTTTGAAGGGGTTCATGCTAGCATTATTGGTCGATCAGTGTTCATATCTAGTAGTTAAAGCATAGAGAGTGCATGTGTAGAAGCTTACTAAGTATATCTTCACACAGGCATCAACTTGGTTAATCTTACATAGTTCAATATACATGTTATTGACGACCCGACCAGTGTCTATAGAACAGATACATTTGCTTACAAATGCACGGAGAATATTCCAATTTTTTGTGTTAATTGTTTTTTAGGCGATGTGCCTGCTTATATTCACTTTCCACATGAGTGACAAATTGCAGTTATATGCTTTTGGTTATCTTTTAGTTTATAGTTGTAAGTGATGACATTCCGTATTTGCTAATTTCATTAGACACGACTGTGTTTGAGTATGTTTGTCATGTTGAGAAACTATGTTTTTGCTCGCGCTTTGCTAGTTTCTTTGTCGTTGGGTTAAAACATTGCTGCAACTTTCTTTATAAAAGCAACAGGAAATATATTGATCATCTTCCTGAACAATAACAACCTTTCATTTATATGTTCACTTCATTTTGTTACACCTGATTATTTGTTCACTTCATTTTGTCACAATTATCTACCAATATTTTCAAAATCCCTTCTCTATAGTTTCCATACCTGTAAAACAAATTTTAACCTATTCAGACGTTAATGGATCAAACCACATTAAACATTTTGCTTTTCCTAATGAAATAAAAATATATTATGTTTTTTACCCTTGTTTTCAAGTTTTTTTTGAAGTAAAAAGAAATGTGAGTAAGGAGAAATAAAGAAATGTGAGGTGATCAAAGAAAGTATTCAAAAATATTTGTGTTCTTAAGTTAATATGAAATTGAAAGAAATTAAAGAAACTTTACTCTTCCATGTTCTAAAGATGGAGCGAAAACGAATTTTTGTTTACATAGTTACAATAATCCCTTCATATACACTATATCATACAAATTATAAGAGGGATTATGATATTTTTTATACTTTTTTTTTTCACCTTAAAATTGAAGTGAAAGTTTTGAAAGAAAAAATCCCTCTCTTTCATCTTTTTTGCTTTCATTTTTTATATTAGAAGTGAGTTTTTTTTTATAGAGTTAATGAGTTGAAAATGTATCTAACTTGTTAATTTTTGTTGTTGTGTTTAGTCATCTTATTTTTTTTGCTATTAAAACATAAACCTTTTAAAATTTGACATTTATGTGTATTTTGTGACTATTTTACCCTTGCCTTTTTCAAAATTGGAAGGGTAAAATGGTCATTGTACATAACAGAATGTTCACAAGATACACACAAATGTCGAAATTTAAAAGGTTTGTGTTTTAATAGAAAAAAAATAAGATGACTACACGAAATAACAAAAATTAAAAAGTTAAATGCATTTACAAGTCATCAGGCCCTTTTTATATCCTATCACTTTCATTTTGTTTTCACCATTTTACTCGACTTGAGAAGATAGTGATGTGATCTAATACCATTTTAGGATTATTACGCTATAAAGTAGAGGTGAAAATATGAGCAAGTTGGTTACAGGTCAAAAAGAGTTGTCAGGTCGGGTCGGGTGGTGTTAAATTATTCGAAAATTTGATTGGAATTGATTTGAAACTGAGGATATATGAATTGTCACTTTTGAACTCACATATAAGTTTTACAAAAATTCAAAATATTTGAATACCTAATTTCGGATATTCAGATACATAAAACCATTATCCGAAACTTTTAATGTCCGAAATTCCTAAATCATGTTTTCGAATATGGGCCTTCAAAAGGCACGAGACGACCTTGGTTAGTAACAACGGCTGCCGAGGGGGGCATTGTGTGTGTCATTGAAGTGTTCATCTTTCACGTATGTGTCATTCAAGTGTTCATCTTTCAAGTATGGAAGTTGCGATATTATTCAATGGTGATTTGAACGAGCAGTTAAAAGGTTTTCGGTTGTATACGCCATTCACAGTGGAAGAAAAAGCACTTATGATATTAAAAGAAGGTGTAACTATGGAAACCAACATTACTGCGAGCATTTGTCATTAGTTGTTAGCGTGAGGCGCATTATATTTGTCTAGTAAAATCGCCTCAGAAAATGTCTTAACATCATTTATTGATGATGTGGTTCATGAATTATCATCCATGTTAAGGAATACGAGTAGCAAAATGGATCACACGAAGTTCTCAATCATATCGAAGGCACAAATAAATGATGGTACTTATTCTAGTAGCACTAAATTATTGAGTGAAACTGCAACCGAAGCCCACACGAAGGAAAGTTGGTTGACAGAGGAATACTTGATTGAAAA
>BQNB010178434.1:0-12870 GCA_026074375.1 Tanacetum coccineum
ATATTAACTAATTAATTGACCGAGACTTAAATACATAATGAACGAACTTCATGTTCGACTCAATATTTTGAGGCTAACATGTGTGTAGGAGGATATGTATGAGGATTTTGTATGAGGATTTAGCAATGCTCTAAATCTTATTACTCCTAATTTGGTGAGTAATGAGTCATTACCCACTTTTAGGTAATTGATTATTGCATTATACACAACCAACCACTACTTTTCATTATAATACCCTTTCCTCACCCCTTAAAAAAATCCAACCAAGCACCCCCTAAAAGTGCTACAATCTTATAATTACTGCTCGTATTAAGGAAAAAATAAGGATATAAATGTAATTTAACAAAAGTCCATGATGTTAGCTAACCACTTCCCTTCCCAATCCCCTCAATTTTGAAAGGAACAAATCTACACAAAAAAGTCCTTAATTTCCCTCCCTCACTCCTTCTTGTCCCCTATCTTTCCGTCCTTAAAAAAACTCAAGAACACCAATATTTATAATTTCCCTTCTCATCCCTTACCTTTCCATCTAAAAAAAATCTTGAGAACAGGTAAGGATTGATTTTAAACAAGAGAGCGTCATACAACATGAATTAATTTAAGAGTAATGCTATTTATGCCTAACAACATGCCTAATGCATAAATCACTTGTACATTTGTATTATGTTTTTTCTCTCTTCAAATTCCCACAAATCATTTTTTTAAATCCACCAATCAAAACATTAGGCACACAAGTAGGCTTGATACTTATGTAAACAATTTTTTGTGAACTTTTAAAGGACATAACATTTCTTTTTAGGGCAAATTATAAAAAAAGTGTAGCTAACTTACCACTTTTTTCTATTGTGTGTAGGAAACTTTTTTTTTGTAAAAAAATCATTTAACTTTTGAATTTCGACTATTGTGTGTAGTGGATGACTATTTTACCCCTAGGTTTTTTAATCAACATGTTAACCGTGAAGGGTAAATTTGGTCATTACATGTGGGCAAAATGCACATAATAGTCGAAATTCAAAAGATAAATGATTTTTTTAAAGTTGCCTACACATAATAGAAAAAAATAGTAAGTTAGCTAAACTTTTTTATAATTTGCCCATCTTTTTAAATAAACCTTCTAGCGTCAGTCGTTTCACTTCAAAATAAAAAGGAAGAATGTGTTTGTTATAGTCATAGATTTTACTACAAACTCTAAAATCTTTTGATGTTAGCCGTTTTAGTTTTAGTATAAAACAAAAAGGAAGGATGTGTTTATCATAGTCATAGATTTTGTTACAAAACTCTCAAATTTATTTGAGATGCAAACTCTTTTGTAAAAATAATGAGCTTTCCTATATCCTACATTATAATACTACATATTCTTCTACACACACAATAATATTATATATTTTTTCTCACTTATTATATTTCTGCATCTAAACCGTTAATTCTGACACTTGTCAGTATCCTGTGAGTAGGAATAAATGTAAGAGTTTCTAGTAGGAGAAACTAGCATTTCTCAAAAATAATATCTTGAAATGATTTTGAATAAGAGAAAACATCATAAAACATGATTGGTTTAACACATTTGTCATGTCATAACGTGAACAGTTTTTTTGTAAACTTTTAGGTTGGATGCAAGGGTGGATGACCGGTCACCCTTCACCTCACCGATCACGCGCCACCACCATTGTGGATGGTTTAGGTCACGCGCCACGGAAGGATAAAATGGAAGAAGATGCGAGGAGGCTCACCACTCTGGTACAAACACCATTTGTGGGCCCTATAAGTGTTTTTATTATCATTTATTTGATTTTTAATGTGTTTAGTGAATTTAGTTGAGTATGTTTGTATAATATAGGTATTTTTTATGAATGTGGGGGAGTGATGCTCATTGTGGCTAAAAAGTGAGTGAAGTAGGGTTGCTCAATACCTGACGATCGACTGACCTGACTGGAAGAACTGACGCACGCGTCCGAAGGTATTTCGGTCCGGTCCGCGGTCCGGTGTTTTGGACCAATTCGGTCCTCGGTCCAGTCCGGTCCGACCAAAAACCCGATGATAATGCGTGTAGGACCGGACCGGATTGTACCATTTCGATCCGATTCTCGATCCGCCGATTTGGCTAGTTTCGGTCTCGGTCCAAGGTCGGTCCGGTCCGGTCCTTGGACCGTGCTCACCCATAGAATGGAGTGATGATGTGCTAAATGATGATGTGACACTAAGATGTAATGTGAAGTGAAAAATGACCATTGTGTCTAGTCTTAGTGAACATGTCATCTCTCCTTCCATATACGACATTCCTTTAAACTAGAGGTGCACAAATAAACGGTTTCGACTGAACGGTTGAACCCGAGGAACCGAACCGGTCAAAAACCGGTTTGACCGAACGTTCCGGTTCCTGGTCAAAACGGCGGTTTGGAACCGGTTCGGACATTTTTGGGATTCCACCGTTTTGGACTAACGGTTTTGGAAACCGGTTTGTACGAACCTGTTTTTTGGAACCGGTTAGGAACCGAAACCGATTTTTTCTTTGATTAAAAGTGGGTCCCGGGAATTTACTTATCAGATTTTCTTATCCATATAGATTTTCTTGTGGATAACTGGATAGAATCGAAGATTTCTTTATTCTATAAATAAGGATGTTATTTTACAACTATTATCACAAACTATCATCTCTCATACAATCTTCTTTAAGAACAAAAAAAAAAAAACATATCCACCCTCAATGGCAAGTGATCCGCCTCTGGCTCAGCTTACTACGGTGTTGGATCATCAAGTTGCACTGCAAATCCGTGAAAATCGTACAAACCAGTCGAACCAAGAAGTTTGGAAAGATATACAACAAGTGCATTTGACGTGACGGTCATAAAAAGCACAATGCAAGTTCTGCTTTCTTTTCTTTGCGGTTCGGTTCCATTACGACGTTGCAAGAAATGATATTAGTCATCCTAATTGTGAAGTACTCAGCTCAGCTGAATCGAACCTGAAGCGGGCAAACGGACGATGGGCGAGGTAATGTCAAGTTTTATGTACAATCCGGATTATCTACGTGAACAATTTGCGGGATTGGTGATTCAAGTGGGTTACCATTTAACCACTCGACATCGAACAGACAACGAGAGGTTCCAGAACACTATGCAACGCGCTACACTCTTGTAAGTCGTTCTACCCTTTAAACGTGATGCTATGAATTATGGGTGTTGCGGCTAAACAAAGCAAACAATTGATGGTTTTGCTAACTTAAATTACTAGATGGTCAACCTAACAACGGAATATGGTACGCTTCCTCATAATTTGCCCGGTTCATACGAATGTGTGTTACCGCACAGTGGATTGACTAGTTCTTGGCAACACTGTATTGAAGCGGGTCATTTCGTTTCGAGAGTGTTCGTATGAGCACTCCGGTAAAAAACTGAAATATATTGTTAGAAAAGTCTTGTCGTTTATGTTGAAAGATAAAATGTTGTCTATTATTTGGACAATGCCAGCAAAAACACATCGGCCATGAATAAAACTAGATTAAAATACAACCCACCAATGGGGGGTAGATTTTTTCATAGTCGTTGTGTTGAAACATCATTAACTTCGGTTGTGCAAGCTGGTTTAAAGGTCAACAATAGTTAATCAAAGAAGAGGCTTTCAAACAAATGTTAAAAGATGTTTTCAAAATTGGTGAGAAAAACGTACGGTATATTTAAAATTTCACGATGCAGAAAACTTGTTATTCGCAAATTGGACATTGAAACACGATGGAACACACTTTTGAAATGTTCGAAAGAGGTTATGAACAGCAAATAACGTTGGTCATTTTCATGACATTTTGGTCAGAAGAATGGTAGGAGGTTTAAAAAATTCCCGGATGCATATTGGTGACGTATTGAATGTTTAACCCTTTCTTGCGGTGTTTTCAAATGTACGGTTGTTTTGTCGGGGGTTTACATACCCAACAGTCTCATTGTTTTGAACAGATTTTTTTCATAAGTTGTAAATTATTGATTTAAGAACTTGAAGGGGGGTGTTGTCTAGTATGGTTAAAACCGATTATGAGAAAAACTTAGGAAGTATTTTGAAAACTTGCCACCCAATATTATCTTGTGCAGCGCTGTATATCATGATTTAATGTATATGGGTAGACTATTTGATTGATAAATATAAGTAGGGACTTGGTGTTTGCCGATGATCGTTTGCAACTAGGTCCGTAGATTATTTTCATGAATCTTTCCAAGGATTGTTATTATATGTATTATAGAAATATGTAGTCACCAGACTCAAACTCAACAACTGCTGATGGTTCTTAATCACCAAGAGTGTGATCCTTTATCTCGTATGGTTACAGCGTTTAACCACATAAACAAAAGATGCAAGGGGTGTTCCTTAATGTCTCTGAGTATGAGCAATATATCAAACAGATTTTGTGAGAGGACTTAGCCCAAGGACTATGAATCTTATGATGTATTGGGTTTTGGAAAACAAAAGGAAAATCAGTTTCCTGTTCTATCCCGCATGGCCTGGCAATATTAAGTGTCCAATCTTTTCGGTAGCATCTGAATCAGATTTCAACAAGTGGTAGGGATTTTGTCAATTCCGATGTACCGACTAACTGTCAGAGTCTTTAGAGAAGTGTATGTGTTTAAAGGCCCTCTTACGAAGATCATGAGCGTAGACAGCCACAACTTCTATTGAAGGCCTTGGGTCGTTGAAGAAGGTGACTTTTAAAGTCGAGCGTGCAAAGGAATGAAGCCACTCAACTAACCGATCAAGGAATTGCGTTAGAACTGCTAGTAGCGACGGCTCTTTTGAAAGAACCACCCTCTTTGATTATATGTTGTTGCAGATGTGTTTAGTGAATTTAGTTGAGTATGTTTGTATAATATAGGTATTTTTATGAATGTGGGGGAGTGATGCTCATTGTGGCTAAAAAGTGAGTGAAGTAGGGGTGAGCATACCGGACCGTCGACCGGACCGGACTGGAAGAACAGACCGAACCGGGCCGAAGGTATTTCGGTCCGGTCCGCGGTCCGGTGTTTTGGACCAATTCGGTCCTCGGTCCAGTCCGGTCCGACCAAAAACCCGATGATAATGCGTGTAGGACCGGACCGGATTGTACCATTTCGATCCGATTCTCGATCCGCCGATTTGGCTAGTTTCGGTCTCGGTCCAAGGTCGGTCCGGTCCGGTCCTTGGACCGTGCTCACCCATAGAATGGAGTGATGATGTGCTAAATGATGATGTGACACTAAGATGTAATGTGAAGTGAAAAATGACCATTGTGTCTAGTCTTAGTGAACATGTCATCTCTCCTTCCATATACGACATTCCTTTAAACATAACTTTGTGTTAGTACTATCTTTAGTTTCATATCACTCCGTATTATATAACTTGAGTTTTTCTAACTTGTATCTTAAGAGGACATGATAAAGAGCATTAAATGCTACAAGAATTTTAATGTTGGCCTCTAAGTTTGTGACACGTGGAACTGTGAGACTTGATGCTGAAGATTAATGGGACCAATAAGTGGCTGGTGGCCTTTTAGATTGTGACACGCATGCTATAAGACCGAATCACTGAAATATCTTATTATCTTGTAACATTTAATGCTTTTTATTATGTGCCCTAAGGTTATAACTTTAACTTTTTATTGTGACAAAAAATAATCAGAGTGAAAAGTTAAAAGTACTTCAACATCAATACGTTTTTTTATAACAATACAAATCAATTGCAACATATATTAAAGAAAGGAACACATTCATATCTCTCTCTATTTTTATAATTAATTTTATATATATTAAAAATGCAATTATTGAATGCATAATGTACAATATTTTAATGCATGTTTAAATATATATGAACTTTTTAACTAAAAGAATGGGTGATATGAAATTGCATTTTAAAAACAGAAATGCTAAAAAGGATTAACCATGTACAATTGTACATGCTATATAATAATTGGGCTAATAAGCTGAAACGAGATGGCTTAACAAACTCTTAACCCTATAAGCCATGTGGCCCATAGCAGCTTTATAGACCTCACTTTGAGAGCCCAATCATCTATAAAATACTAGTTGTACAAAACTACAAATGCAGAGTTATTAACTTTCAAGAATCAAGGTTCTAATCTCCTTTTTATCAGCTAAAAATAAAAAGAACACATATCTTCATCTTCATCCACTCCCTTAATCACATTCAACAATTTAGTTACAATCCTATTATGAATTTAGGATCCTTGAACAAAGATTAAAGAATTGATTAAAGACCCTTAATTGCATGATTTGAACAGCCCATCATTATTGTTTACATCATTAGTATTCAAATTCAAAATCCAAAAAATTCATAAGGTAATTCTTGAATCACACCTTCAATACATTTATCACATGTTTATTACATTTCATTCATTTATGATATGCAACAACCCTTATTGATTTTTTTGTATCATATCTTTTTTGCCGATTCGTCCCGCATATATAATCATGAACACTAGAACATTCACACTTCATTTTGAATTTTCCCTTATCTACAACTCACATATAATTTACTTTCACTTTTTTCTCATTTATAAAAACATGTTTTTACACATAACTTAATCATGAAAAACGTGAAGCTAGCTTTGTCAAGTTCTCCTTATCTTCTCATATACCAAAATGTAAAGATATTTTTACCCTTTTGTCATTATATGTAAGAATAGAATGTTTTGTTTTCCATTGTATAAGTTATGTACTATAGTTTCACTTTTTTTTACCATGCAAGTAACTTTATGTGAAAGGTAAAATGTTAATGGACACAGTTTAGTAGTTGCATATAATTATATAAATCCAGTAAAAAACTAAAAAGACTGATTCATAAGTCATAATCTATTTGGTGGTTTTGATAGCAAAGGTAAAATGCAATATGTATATATTAGTTATAACATATACAATGTTACATACTAATGACAGACACTTACATTTTTGCAGATGGATATAAGACACGATCATCGTTCTATTAACATATCCGTAGAAGCACAATCCACAAACAAAACCTACATTGGGACTACCGTCTGTGCAGGAGGGGGATGCGGCCTCACAGATGCAAAAACTAGCTCTAAAGAATCAAAAGAACGATCATCGTCCATGTGGAAGCTACCAGCCGGCATTATAATATGTTTCCTTTTCATGACAGTTGAAGTAGTTGGTGGAATTAAAGCAAACAGTCTAGCAGTTTTAACAGACGCCGCTCACCTGTTATCAGACATTGCCGCTTTTGGAATATCTTTATTCTCGGTTTGGGCTTCAGGGTGGGTAGCTACCCCTCGTCAATCCTACGGGTATTTCAGGATTGAAATACTTAGAACATTAGTATCTATTCAAATAATATGGTTACTAACGGGGATATTAGTTTATCAAGCTATAGATTGACTTGTTAATGGTTTGGCTGAAGTTGATGGTGGTCTTATGTTTGGAATATCGGCAGTTGGTTTGGTTGTTAACATTTTCATGATCTTCATACTTGGCCATGAACATGGTCATGGACATGATGACCATGATCATAAGCATGGACTTAACGTCACTCATCATGATGGACATAATGAAAGTACTCAACCTCTATTGAGATCCTACCCAGCAAATACAAATAAACCAAATATAAATGTTCGAGGTACATATCTTCATGTTCTCGGGGATTCAATTCAGAGTATTGGTGTCATGACCGGTGTTGCAATAATATGATATAATCCAAAATTAACAATTGTTGATCCTATATGTACACTTTTGTTTTCCATTATAGTGTTCTATACAACCATTAACATTTTGCGAGATATTTTAGAGGTTTTGATGGAAAGTACACCACGAGAGATAGATGCAACGCGTTTGGAGAATGGTCTTTGTGCCATTGATGAAGTAGTTGCCATACATGAATTGCATATATGGGCGATTACCGTTGGGAAAGTGTTGTTAGCTTGTCATGTAAAGATCAGGCACGATGGTAATGCTGAAATGGTGTTGGATTAGGTTGTGGACTATATTAGAAAGGAATATAAAATCAGTCATGTTACAATCCAGATTGAAAGAGAATAGAATTTTTTATGTAACTTTTAAGTATTAGATCTTAATACAGTAGTTGTTTGTTCTCTGTATTATCTTTCGAACGATTGTTTCTCTTTTGCAAACAAAGTTTTTAAAGAGTCTTATTTTTTAAAAATTAAATATCTCACAAACCGTTAATCGTTACGCAAAACGAAACATACCATCGCGACGAGAATTAAATCATCTTTCTATAGAGAGGCACTTCTATATACTTTCGACGAACTTTTTTTTTGATTTTTTTTTCAGTCACGTCTGAAAAAATCACATGTGATTTCGTAAAATCACATGTGATTTTTTTAGACGTGACTGAAAAAAAAAAATTGAAAAAAAGTACGTCGAAAGTATATAGAAGTGTCCCTCTATAGAAAGATAAAAAAATACTCGTCGCGATGGTGTATTTTTTTTCTTTTGACGATTTACCGTTTGCAAAATATTTTATTTTTAAGTAAAAGATGGGAAGTGGGTTTTTTATTTTGATGAAAAAAATGAGTGGTTAGGATTCACCCATTTATTTTTTAAAATGATAATGTTCTATAAGGATCTCACCTACCAATTGAACGAGACACTTAACAACATCTTAATTAGACACTATTAATCCGGAAACTATATTTTCTTAGAAACCATTTGCACAACTTTAGAAACGAAACATACAACATCTAGGGCCGTGCCTAGTATATATATGATTGACACACTACAAGAGTAAATACTAAATACTAAGTATCATGTTTATTAATAAGACAATAGGCAAGGATACCATACAAGAATTATTCATAGAAAACTAAAACTCAAAACTCAAAAGAGTTCTAAAGTAACTAAGATAACTAAAATGGTCCAAACTAAACTTAGGAATTTATTCAAAGATGTTAGGCGGATCAAGTAGATTTAGTGGCCATGAACATGTCCAAACAGTTCTCAGTTGCGAGTGCCCTATTCCAAAACTTGTCGTAGTATTCACCGTATGTGAACGGTCTATAGACAGCAGGCTGATCATCGTTTAACAATTCTGAGGCTGGACTAATCACTGCATCACGCGATGGGCAGTAAAATGTTGGTATAGATATTCGTTCTTTGTCACAATTCACCACAGCTCTATGCAAAATGCTCTTGTATTTATCATTGCTTAGTACCTATATACAAAAAGACACATCAATACATAACCTTTAAAATGTCATAATCAATTTAGCAAGAATAATTGAAGTAGTTATATATATATATACCTGAATTTGATCACCAATATTGATAATAAAAGTATTAGGAACCGGATTAACAGCGACCCATTTCCCATCTTTCAACACTTGTAAACCGGGGACATCATCTTGGAGCAAAATAGTAATAAGATTTAGATCCGTATGGCCCGGCAACCCGTAAGTCAAATCGGGTTGCGGGCAAGGTGGATAATAGTTCAATGCCATGTGTTGGCCATGCTTTCCTAATTGCTTCGCGATATAATCCTTATCAAGGCCTAAACTCTCCGAAATAGCCTCAACTAGTTCCAATGCCAACCCTCTAACACTAGTACAATACTCCTTAACATGTGCCCTAAACATACTCGGGTTCGTCGGCCATTCGTGAACGTAGTCCTCAAGCGGGTAACAATGAAGCCTCAAAAAGTCCCTCCAATTTGCAACTTTTTCGGTTCGTATATTAAAACTAGTGGAAAGTCTAGTAGTTTTACTCGGGTTATCCGAGTAGGACTTGAGTCTCTCTTCTTCGGGTAAGCTAAAGAAGTCTTTAGCTATTTGCATCATGTTGGCTATAGTGGATTCGGGTACGCTGTGGTTTTTGACTTGGAAAAAGCCATAATCGCGACATGCATCGCGGATTTGGTCGATGACGTGGAAGCGCTTTGGACCGACCGTTGAGATCCGTGGAGGTTGAATATAGAGGGAAGGTTATTGACGATACTCGTTGGAGATTAGGACGTTCGGAGAGTGGGCGGATGTAGTTTGATGGAACTTGGTTTATTTTATCGAACGTCACAAGGTCGCTAACTAGTAATCTTTTGCTGACCGCGGCCATTATCGAAATGATGTTGTATGATCGATGTGATAAGCGGTATGATAAGAATTAGATTCGATACGATACGATTTTAAACTGAGAATAATGTTGTATATATAGCCATCGATATCAAACTAGTAGTGTCCAGTTTGTATACATGTGGATGATTAGTGAATGACATATGTAACATGACGTATATTAGGTGACATAAGCAATGATTATGTGTGCAAACTACGGAGTATTAGGTAAGGCACACTCTTCACATGTAGACTGTAATATTTGTTTTAATTGCATATGGATCTAAATTTTTTCCATGCATCATATTGTATGAAACAAGGCTGTCAAACTCGCGATTTTACACGTAAGATCTTACGTGTCCACCTGATAAAATCGTGTAGGATCGCATCAGAGGTAGAATCGTAAGTAGGATCGTAAACTGTCGCGCGTAAGATCGTAAGATCGCGTGTCGTATTCGAGTTTACACCAATGATTACCAGTACTAACTTATAGACTTACATAACTTACAATCCCATTACATTTTTACGTCCCAAAAAAGAACAATACGAGTCCGCAGTGATCTTCTTCTTCGGGTAAGCTAAAGAAGTCTTTAGCTATTTGCATCATGTTGACTATAGTGGATTCGGGTACGCTGTGGTTTTTGACTTGGAAAAAGCCATAATCGCGACATGCATCGTGGATTTGGTCGATGACGTGGAAGCGCTTTGGGCCGTTGAGATCGTGGAGGTCGATTATAGGGATGGTTTCATGGGACGATACTCGTTGGAGATTAGGACGTTCGGAGAGTGGGCGGATGTAGTTTGATGGAACTTGGTTTATTTTATCGAATGTCACAAGGTCGCTAACTAGTAATCTTTTGCTGACCGCGGCCATTATCGAAATGATGTTGTATATATAAGAATTAGATTCGATACGATACAATTTTAAACTGAGAATAATGTTGTATATATAGCCATCGATATCAAGCTAGTAGTGTCCAGATTGTATACGTGTGGATGATTAGTGAATGACATCTAACATGACGTAATTTTAGGTGACGTAAGCATGATTATGTGTGCAAACTACGGAGTATTAGGTAAGGCACACTCTTCACATGTAGACTGTAATATTTGTTTTAATTGCATATGGATCTAAATTTTTCCATGATTCATATTGTATGAAAAGGGTGGAAATTGAGATATTTCGACTTGTAAAACTAGTTATTTATTTTTATATGTTGTATCCATTTTAAACGTACAAGCTTGATGATATATAAAGAGTATATGTGTGCATGAACGTATGAGCGTTAAAAAGACTACCTACTATTCAACTCTCAACATATAAAATTGTATAATCGTGTGTACGTGTGTAGTGATATTGTTAAGTTACTTTCTTATTATTCACAAGGAGTAATTTGTTAAGAAAAAAAGTGGATCTCATTAACCAAGTTTTTATTTAGTTAATGCCATTTTTTTAATACAACTTTCGGAAATATATGACTAAACTATGAATTTAATAGTTATATATAAAAGTTTTATTAAATTTGATTTTGTTGACTAGGTCAACATACGTATTATTTTTCTATGAAAAGATTCTGGTTGAACTTTTTAATTCACTCGTAGATGTCGTGACAAGTTAGTTAATATATCAAAGACGACTTTTAAGGTTTTAATTCTAAAATATTGTGGTCCGTATTTTAAATGGCCAATTATTATTTTGGATGGAGCAAATAAACAATTGAAAATGGTGACGTAGTGTTGGTGACGTTTGCATATATTGAGTCGGTTAATGTCGACAGCACATCACAGCTTATATACCAAATCGCCAACATGCATTTGTCAATGGCATGCTAAACAACAATGAAGTTAAGGCGAGTTTTGTTTTTTCTGTTTTGCAATAGAGTTAGGGTAGAGGGCGTGGTTGAGGGTTTTCCCTCGCCATATCAGCGTCACATCATCAAAAAACACTCACTTTATTTTTTTTCTTAACTTTCTCTCAATCATTGCAATACCCTTTTTCTCTTACATTAATATTTTTTTATTTTTTATCATTTAAAAATACTCACAAAACACAAATACTCACTCACAACATAATAATATTTTTTTAATCATTTTTAAAAGACTTTCTCTTTTGAAAGTACAATGAATACTTCAGGACTTAACCCCCGCATGGGAAAAATAAATGAGTTTTGCCGAATGTGAGGTGTGGACTTTTTGAAGGAAATGAAATAAAAGATGGCTCCCGTGGCTTTCCTTTTGACCCACACCCTATACCCTTATAGACGGAACTAAGATTGAAAACGAACATACATTTGACAAGAATAAAATGAGAAGAGGTAGTCATGGTGTCACGCAAGGACGGAAGATATACAGGGCCAAGGGGGGTTATGGCCCCCTCAAAAATTTTGCTTCTAAGTACCAATTTTGTACTATGTAGATATACATTAGAAAAAAATTACATTCCGCCCCCCTCGAAACTAAACGTCAAATGCAAATTAATTTTCTTTTTTTACATTTTGTTTCTTTACCAAACAAAAAACAACTAAAAACCCTCTCTGCAACTCCTCTCAATCTCCCATTCTCCCAATCTAAAACTATTTTGTGAGTTATAGCGTATTTCTTGTCTTTCTTTTTGGTATATATACATTATGATTTTCGTCTCACCCCCCCTCGTAAAACTGCTCAAGTTCCGTCTCTGGTGTCACTAGTCTCGTGCCATCATAAAAATTGTGCTAGTTCGGAATTTTTTCTTATAAACATAAGAATATTACAATTCAGCACAAACTACTTTTTTTAAAAAGTTGATGTTATAGGATATCATCTGACTCATTCATAACTGA
>BQNB010178435.1:0-12870 GCA_026074375.1 Tanacetum coccineum
TTGACTGTCGGTTGTGGAAGTTACAATTTGAGTTGTCATGATGAATGATTGACGAATTATGAAGTGAAAAATGATTGAACGATCTTAAGTGTTATGAAGTGCTGATTGGATTTGTGATTAATTGAAAGTAATTAATTTCCACGGGATTTTACAAGTCAAAGATTTAAACCAAGAAATTGAGTTCTTTCGCAGGATTTTACAAAATCAAGAGAAAACCGTGAAAAGTTAATTGTTGTTGTTAAAGTTTGTTGATTATGTTCTTGTAGTCCGAATTAAAGTCCAAAGTCCTCGTATTTAGTCCATGAAGTTTGTTTGTCTTAATGTGATGTTTTGATTAAACGGTGATTAATATATATTTCCAAATTTGGTCAAATTTGTTTGTCGAATTTTTTTTTCGGGAAATTGGGGTTTCAAAACATGGGTTTTCAATGGACAAAACGCAATGACTTTAGTCAAAACGCAACTATATTTGATCAAAATGCAGTCACTTTTCTTAACCAAAACGCAACATCTTCTATGATCAAAACGCAGTGACTTCGAGCAAAACGCAATGTTCTTTGAGCAAAACGCAATGTTCTTTGAGCAAAACGCAGTCTGTCTTGATCAAAACGCAATGTATAAAAAATTTGGGCAGAGTAACGTTTATGTCACTTTCAAGTACAGTACTTGTTTGTCTCTATTCTTAAAACGCAACCAAGAATTTTGTCAAAACGCAATGACGAAAATTTTCTTTTAACTTGCGAATAAGCCCAAATCTTCCAACTTGCTTATTAAATAAGCTAACCACTACCCTAAATAAGCTATTACACGTATTCTAAACAAAAAAGTACAAGCTTTTCGGATCAAACAACAACTTTCTAAGCAAAACGCAACATAGAAAATCAAAAAATAAAGTAAGAAAAAATGAGTTTCTAGCCACGAAATTGCTAAGACATAAGCTAGGAAGAATAAGAAACACAAAAGTACACGTTTTTCTTCTAAAAGCTTAATTAAACCACGAATTCGTGTGCTTATTTTTCCAATAAGTCACGAAATTAGTTTTTAATCTACAAATCAAACACGAAACACCCGAGGCTCTTGATACCAAATGTTAGTAACCCTGAATCACTTCACTTCATTACTTGTTGCTCGAATTCAAGAAGAATAAAGAAGGAAATTAGAAGAAGTTTAGAGAGAGAAACAAGAGAGAGAAAATGGTTGAACTACTTGCAAAATGGAAATTACAAATGATCCAACACCCTCTCCTTCCTTGGAGAGGGGTATTTATAGTGAAGACTAAAAGGCTTGCATGCCTTTAGTAATTCTACGGGCCGGGCTCGGGTTTACTTGGGCTTTCGCCCGATACACGTGACCGATTAGATTACAAATAAAAGCCTGTTTACCCATCTAGCCTAATACAACATATATTAATTTAGTGACCAAGACCTAATATAATTATGAACGAACTTCCGTTGTTCGACTCAATATTTTAAGGCTAACATAAATCTCATGGCTCTTCCATCTTTTCCAACAATCATTGTTTGATTCATCATCACTGATCAAGCCCTCCATGATAGCTTTATTTCGTAAAGCTTCATCTTTTAGTTTTCTATCTTCCAGAGCCTCGTACCATTCAAGGTATTGGTAATGGAGCGAGTTTCCAATATGGTAAGCTCTGGGAAAATTTCTTCCATTACAATAACCATCCTCTCTCCAACTACAGGTCGGCCATTCCGAACATCCAGTTTTATAGTTGAAAGGCTTGCAAGTATGTTTAATTGGTTTTAGTTCCTTCTATATTCCATTATCAAGTCATGGCTTATCATATACCCATGGTACATTCTCGCTCCATTCATAGATCTAATCATCTTTGTAATCTTCATAGGTTTTAAACCCTATAATATCCTTTGTAAGTAAGTCCGGATCAACTTTGAGAAGATAATTAAATTCATTGAATGCCAAACAAAGAGGTGTCTCATAGTCAAATACGTCAGTTTCTATCTTAAAAATTTTGGCGGTTTCTTCCTTATTACTCTAATATTCTTCAAGATCCGAAGATTCATCATCAGATACTTCAATTTCATCACCTACTATTTTCCAGTAATCCCACAAAGATCCTTTGGTGAATATATCCATCGTTTTATAGTTTACGAAGTTTGTAGCCAACCAGCCTTTGAATCTTGGATTGGCTGGGTCCCGTTTTATTATGGGAGTGTTATTTCCCTCGATGCGAGAAGGCGGGTAGTATTTCCCAAAAAATTTAGCAGTTAAGTCGACCGAATAAGTGATTGATTCTTTGGTTCTATCAAACTATCTTCGTGCACCTCCAGCTAATGAGATTAGGAAAACAACAATTATCATTTTATCATGATCTACATTGGGTAATTTGATTGGGTCAATAATTTTTAGGTAGTATTCAATATGCTTAACTGCGTCCTTCCTGTTTGTTCCACTAAAAGCATTGTTGTGCAGATCATCTAAGAATTTTCCTTTCACCTCATAATCATTTTTCCCATTAACTGTAATACTTGTAATTCTGGAATAGTAATCTACTTTGTCATTAGACGCAAATGTTTCCATACTTGACTTCTTTCCCTTATCCGCCATCACTTCTTCAATCGACTAGCTCTGATAAGAATTATCCGTAACAAGGGTAAAAATATCAGCATGATTTGCTCTGAAGAAAGATAGAAAAAATTTTAGCACATAAATCAAATATAAACACTAAGATTTTGATTATGTTCCAGATGATCGATACGCCGTATTCAATAGAAGTGAATACGTCGTATTAATCTTTTGAGTAAATACGCTGTATTGGACAGAAAGTTAGATACGCCATATCTAATGGAAGTGGATACGTCGTATCGAGTTATTTACCAGAACACTGTATTACTAAAACAATTAAATTAAACACATAAATTTACAAGCAAACAATTAAACTAATCTAATATACAAAATATACAGAATATACAAGAATATACACTAATCAAATTTACACTAGTCCTAAGGGTTAGATCTAATCTAATGTTAAAAACCAAAATATAAAATATAAATCAAGATTAATTTTTACTCCCTGAAAGCGGTGCCAAAAACTTGATGTGTCGTTGTGTGGTATTTATTTATGATAGTTCAACTTTTAAATTTATATTTTGCCGACTTAACCAAAAACAATACTTTAACGGGCAGTGTACCCGGTCGGTGGTAGATTCGTGGTAAGTATGGTGTCGAACACTTGAAGCGAGGTTAAATCTCTTAATTTATTTATATTTTGGTTATCTAATCTAAGTTAATTATAATCTAAGTCAAACATATGCTAATCCTATGTTAGTTCTAATCCTAATTCTAACAGGTAAAAGGAGGGTTTCAGCCTGAGAGACTGGCACGTATTTGGTTGGTGACTACAATCAATTCAAGACACTTTAACCCACGCAAGCAAATTAACAGAAGATAAAAGATCGGTCGAGCCTTATGATAGAAAACTGTGTTAGCCATCATTAATCCGATTAGAAGTTGGTTTGTTTATTCAGTGCAATGATTACTTATCTCAAAGAGGCATATCATTCATAGACTTAGGCGAGACTTCATCTTAAGACCTAGACACATTAATTATGTCACAATTAAAGCATCTGCATAAAGCATCCTTATTTGCTGATTATAATCTATCTTAAGGATTAAAGCAATGGTGATCTTGTTAAACCCTAGCTCATAGAGACTTTACCCACTTACTGCTTAATGGTAATTTATACACTAGTAGTCCACTTGTCCAACTATCCAATGGAATTAGAACATTACTATTGAATTATGTAAATTCACCTACTAGTCAACATGTTTAATAAACCAAAGGCAATTTTCATTAACTAGTTAAGCCAGAAGCGTATCCTTAGCACGATTTTAGAAGGACAATATTTGTGATCCTATGATTCTAGATGTATAAATCACTATATGGAGAGCTATCCCGGCATCTAGATTACTTGGTTCGTATCACTAGATCCAGTTGAATGATAGGTCGCATACAAAAGCACGTAAACAAGTATGAATTGATAAACATAAATAAGCATTCAACGATAAATTAAGCAATCAAGATATAAACAAAACCAAACATTCAGATCTTCATAATAATGGCTAATACCCGAAGGTATTAGCCTTCAAACATCATAATTAATACAAGAGTAATTGTTTTAGCTAAGGTAAACTAACCGAGTTAACGAATGATACCAAAAACTGAATGATTACAAAAGTATAAGAAATCACACGTTGTCTTCTATGGATTGGAATGCGTTGCAAGACCTCTTCTGCTCTTTTTCTCCTCTGAAAATTGACTTTTGTGGTTTAGGTATCGAGAATATAATTTAGCACACTTAAAACTCGTTTTTGAGTTTTCTATTTATACTGTCTGGAAGTCGGTTCGATACGGCGTATCCAAGGGATTGGATACGGTGTATTGGAGTTTCTTGGAGTAGGGACCACGCTTGATATCTTCCAGAATCTTCACATACTATATCTTTAATATGGCGTATTGGTCTTCTCTAGATACGGCGTATTGAGTTTGTTTCCTTTGTGGTCTTTGGTGAGTGCAGGCACGGATACGCCGTATCTTCCTTGATGGATACAGCATATTGGTAGTCAGAATAGTAATCTTTAAAATATCTTCGTTTAATCTCCAGAATGCGCGCCTTTTGCTAATATTCACTAAGTACTCCATAATTACTGTAATTCTCAGATATAAACGATTAAGTGACAATTTTTTGCAATAATTATATAAAATGGGTTAATTACATGGGATAAATGATGCTGTAAAATAGACGTTATTTGATGTCATCAGCTTACATATTAACTTTTACAAGAGCTTACATATTACTTTTAGGCATTGACATATAACTAGACACTCCACTTAGGGGAATGTGTTTGATTTGTAATTCACTCAGTTCACTCAGATAAGGTTTATATATTTATGTGAAGACACTCAATTTGCACATACATAATTTAGACAACTACCATATGCTTGTACTTGACACATAAACATGACCGAAGGGCGGAACATGATATTGATGAGGGATAATAGCATATACAAATCTTCATGTGCCGGAACAAAAGCCTTTATTTCTTTGAACTACTATATATATATATTTTTCTCTTTTTTTTCATTCATTATAACTAAGGCTTGGCACAGAATTTCTTCTTTCAACTTTGACTTTTTTTTTCTTAGGCATTTCAGCAACTTAGCACTAATGGGAGGTGCTTGCAAGAACAAGAACTTACAGAATTAATAACATATGATTAATCAGGCTTCGGTCTAGTAAATGATGATCAATCATAAGTTCTAGAGCTTCTAAATTACCGGCTCTCTCAAATATAATTATCAACCAATACCACTATTCCAGAAAAGGCGACAATTTACAAATACACGGCCGTAACGACGGATGAGACACTTGTAATTGCATTCAAACCTTAATTCGAACAGGCTAAAGGCATCAATTATCTTAAGTACCAAAGGTGGATACCCAAATTTATAAGGCTTAGAATTCTCACAATTTAGTGGACTAGATTTTGCTAGTTATAATGTCAATCCGGTTAGATTTGCCTTACTAAGAGCATTTTTTATTTTTGAAAGCGTATTAATTTAAGATTTTCGTAATAATATCAATTAATTTTTTTTGGCAGGGCAAACACAGAAGGATATGATTAATTTTTCCTATTTGGCTCTCCTTCACACTTAAGTTGAACATTGCCTTCAATGTGATAACTGATAACTAGAGAAATAGGAAAAATTAAGAGAAAATGGTACTTCCCGGGCATAGAGATATATAGCTGCGAGAGAGCTATTCTTGAGCATATTTTATAATTGTCCATATTTTGAGCTATATTACCTGCATAAAAGTAAATACACAAAAACACACAATAAGAAAATATTTTTAAGGGGTTTTTTTGTTTAGAAAATAACTAAATAAAATATATGAGTGGAAGAAATGAGGAGGGACTCCTCCACACTTAAGTAAAGCATGAGTTGTCTCTCGAGAAGCGCTTAATTTTTAAAAGAGTTGTTAGCTAGACTCCTGCTTCTAGAGTTCATTCTTTCGAAAAGAATAGAGTGATTGCTTCCCTTTGGTCATTATAATCTTCTTCTTCATGATATAGTTTGAGTCGATGGCCATTAACAATAAATATTTTTCCATTTTCCATATAGTTCAACATATCCGGATGGATATTGATGTTTTACTATGTATGGTCCTAGACAGCGAGATCGGAGTTTTGGTTGTTTGAATTTGTACTTTGAGTAAAAAAGCATAACCTTGTTTCCATTTTTGAATTCTTTTCTCATTCTTAGTTTTCTATCATGCTACACATTGGTTCTTGCCTTGTACAGTCGAGAGTTTTCATAGGCTTGATGTCTAAGTTTGTCTAATTCGTGTAACTGAAACATTCTTTTCTCACCAGCAGCAATGAGATCAGGATTGTAATTCTTAAGTGCCCAGTATGCATGGTGTTCAATTTTAAATAATAGATGGCAGTTCTTTCCATATATGAGTTTGTAGGGTGTGGTACCGGTAGGTGTTTTGTAAGCAGTACAAAAATCTCATAGAGCGTCATCAAGTTTTCTTGACAAAATAGCAGGATTGTCTTTAACAATCTTTTCAAGAATTCTTTTAAGAGCGTTGTTCGTGTTTTTAACTTGACCACTTGTTTGAGGGTGGTATGATGTAGAGAATCGGTGGTTAACTACATATCTTTTCATAGTCTTTTCCATTATCTTGTTACAGAAGTGAGTACCTCGGTCGCTTATTAGAGCTTTTGGCATTCCGAATTGGCAGAATAGTTTCTTTAGAAAAGTAATAACAACTCGGGCATCATTGGTTGGTAAAGCTTAAGCTTTGGCCCATTTAGATACGTAATCGACAGCAACAAGAATGTATTCAAACTTATATGATTTTGAGAATGGTCCCATAAAGTGGATACCCTAAATATCAAAAATTTCATACACTTAAATGTTGTTTAAGGGCATCTCATCACGTTTTGATATATTTCCCATCCTTTGGCATGCTTCGCAAAGGCGAACTAATGTATGAGCTTCTTTTAGTATTGTTGGCCAGTACAATCCTGAATCTAGGACCTTTTTAGCTGTTACGTTTGGTCCATAATGTCCATCGGTTGGTCCGTGGTAACATTGACCTAAAATGGTTCGGGTTTCTGGTCCAGATACACAGCGTCTGATCATCCCGTTAGAACATACTTTGAAGAGGTAGGGTTCCTCCCAAAAGTAGTGTTTGAGGTCAGAGAAGAATTTGTTCTTTTGTTGGTACGTCATCCCCTTTACTATAATATCACCTACCAAATAGTTTGCAAAGTCTGCAAACCATGGTTCATTTCTGGTGTTAATTTCCATAAGGGTTTCTCCAGGAAAGTTGTCGTCAACCTCACTATCATCACTTGACTCGTTATTGTCAATCCTAGATAATTGATCGGTACCAACATTTTATGTACCTTTTTTATCTTTGATTTCTATATCGAATTCTTGTAGAAGCATGATCCATCAAATAAGACGGGGTTTTGTGTCTTGTTTTTTAAATAGATGTTTAAGAGCTGAGTGATCAGTGTGAACAATAGTTTTTTTATAGTATAAGATAGGATCTAAATTTGTTGAATGCAAAAACTACAACCATAAGTTCTTTCTCGGTTACAGTGTATTTTTGTTGAGCTGGGTTGAGAGTTTTGCTTGCGAAGTAGATTGGGTAAAAGTTTTTACCATCTTTTTTACCTAAGACAGCTTCGACTGTGAAATCACTTGCATCACACATAAATTCAAATGGAAGTTCCAGTTTGGGCTTACGATCACAGGAGCACATGCGAGTTTCTCTTTTAATAATTCGAATGCTTTTTGACATTCATCATTGAATTCGGACGAAGTATCTTTTTCAAGCAGCTTATTTATAGGTCGGACAATTTTCAAGAAATCTTTTATAAATCTTCGGTAAAAACCAGCATGTCCTATAAAACTTCTAACACCTTTGATGTTAGTAGGGGGTGGAAGTTTTGAGATTACGTTAATTTTTGCTTTGTCGACTTCAAGTCCTGCGTCGGACACCTTGTGTCTAAGCACAATTCCTTCTTTGACCATAAAGTGACATTTTCCCCAATTAAGTACAAGATGAGTATCTTTGCAATGCTGGAGCATTTTATTGAGGTTGTTTAGGCATTTGTCGAAAGAGTTTCCAAAGACAGAGAAATCGTCCATGAATACTTCGACGGATTCTTCAATCATATCAAAAAAGATTGCCAGCATGCACCTTTGAAATGTAGTTGGAGCATTACATAAACCGAAAGGCATTCGCCTATAAGCGTATGTACTGAAAGGACATGTGAATGTTATTTTTTCTTGATCATTAGGATCGATAGGAATTTGGAAATATCCAAAAAAACCATCGAGGAAACAAAAATATTTATTTCCTGCGAGTCTTTCCAACATTTGATCCATAAATGGCAAAGGAAAATGATCTTTTGCGGTTGCTTCATTGAGTTTACGATAATCGATGCATACTCGCCAACCTGTAATGGTTCTTGTTGGAACAAGTTCATCATTTTTGTTTGTGACTAATGTAATACCGCTTTTCTTTGGTACACTGTGAATAGGACTAACCTAAGGACTATCGACAATTAGATAAATTATACCGATATCCAAGAGTTTCACGATTTCTTTCTTAACAACTTCTTGCATATTTAGATTTAACCTTCTCTGTTTTTGGACAACTGGTTTTTTGTCATCCAGAAGTTGTATTTTATGCTTGCAGAAAGATGGGAAGATACCAGGAATATCGGTTGTTTTCTAGGCAAATGCTTCCTTATATTTCTAAAAATACATATTCCAAGTTATCAAGAAGAGGTTTGAGTTCAAGATCCGCAAGAGGTTCTTCGAGAGATGTTTTGATTTTATAATATGTGTTGATGGTGATTTTCTTGAATGGTCATTCTTCTGTGTCAGATTCAGAGTCATAATTTTCATCGGCAGTCATTGCTATGAATTTATCGAATTCAGAAAAGATTTCTTCTTCGAGAACGGTTCCTTCGATGGAATGGAGGATTTTGCTTCCTTCGTCAAGAAGAGCATCGAAATATTCTTCTAAGATTTCATTGATAACATCGATACTGAAACAGGTATCATTGTTTGAATAAGAGTGTTTAATGGCAGAGTCGATATTAAAGATCATTCGTTCAGTTCCAACTCCAAGATTGAGTTGTTTTTGCTTAACTCAAATTACTGCATCAGCAGTGTGAAGAAAGGGTCGTCCCAAGATGAGAGGAACTTTGTTGTCTTCTTCCATTTCAAGAATAACAAAATCGGTAGTGAAGGTGAAT
This sequence comes from Tanacetum coccineum, assembly GCA_026074375.1. Classification (NCBI taxonomy): domain Eukaryota; kingdom Viridiplantae; phylum Streptophyta; class Magnoliopsida; order Asterales; family Asteraceae; genus Tanacetum; species Tanacetum coccineum. The sequence goes on from BQNB010178435.1 coordinate 9,328, forward strand.
TTACCAACTTCAATGAGCATATGAGGAATATGACAAAAGGTTAATGATCTGTCGGCTAATCTTACGCTTATTTTAGTAGGTTTAAGAGTTTCGAGAGATAGTTTTGCATATAAGGAATATGACATAAGGTTAATGCTACCACCAAGGTCGGCTAAGGCATTACATGAGAAAGTTTTGTTAAAGTTGCACGTAATAAGGAAACTTCCTGGGTCTCCAAGTTTGGGTGGAACTTTGTTTTGAAGAATGACGGAACTTTCATCGCTTAGGAAAGCGGCTGAACTTTGTTCGATCTTATGCTTGTTGCTTATTAGTTCTTTGAGAAATTTGCCATAGTTAGGCATTGCGGCTAAGACGTCGACAAGAGGTACGTTGATTCAGACCGCTCAGATTATGTCGAGGAATTTTCCATATTGGGATTCCATTTTTTCTTTTCTAAGGTGTTGAGGATATGGGATTTTTGGTTTGCATGGTTCTGGTAACGGTGTTTCTTTGACTGGTTTCGGAGGTTAAGTTTTTGGTTGAGGTGTAGGTTCTTCGTCTTCATCATCGCTATCAAAGTTGATAGGGTTTTCAGAATTGTTTTGTTGATCATTCGGGTTATCTGGTGGATCATAGGATTTACCACTTCTTGTGAATACGGCATTCACATGCTCATTACGAGATTGAGATGGTTGATAAGCTTTAGAGTTGTTACCTCGAGGATTTGGTTGAGTGTTGCTTGGAAGAGATCCTGAAGGTCGACCAGATTGCTTCTCAGCGAGTCTATCAAACTTAGTTTCGAGGTTTTGGATTAAAGCTTGATGATTTTTGGCTACTATTTCGAGTTGAGTCTTGAGGTCCATGAATGTTTCTTTGATAAAAGCGTTGGTTGATTGCTGAGATTTCATGAAATCGTTGAATTATCTTTAAAGATCATAGGATTTATCATCGGTGTTAGATCGGTAGTTGTCTCGGTTGTAATCATTTCGTCCGCTTGAACGCCAATTATCATGATTCGAGTCTCGATCGCGGTAATCATTATAAAAACGAGTCTTACGGAAAGTTTGCATAAATTTAGCCTCTTCTTCAAGGGACATAGGTATGTCATCATCGTCAAGATCGGGTTTTGGTTGTTTAGCACAAGATTAGAGTTCTTTGTACTGAGCATTCATTTTTATGGTCATGGCATCCATTCGGGCCATAATTTTATCAGTGTCAGAATTACTGTTACCTTCATCGGTAAAAGCAACGGTTTTCTTAAGAGATGATTTGGTTTTTTGATTTTTAGCCCAGTCGAGCTTGAGTAAGACTTTATCTTCGAGAAGTTGATAAGCTTGATTTGGTGTTTTATAGAGAAAAATACCACCGGCTGTAGCATTTAAAACTTCTTGGGTTATTTCGTTTAGACCATGATAAAATATTTGATAATATTGCCTTTGGACAAATTATGACCATGGCAATTTCTGAACATTTCCTTCATACGAAGGCAAGCATCGGTTAGAGATTCATTTTCATGTTGAGAAAAAGCACGGATTTATCCAAGGAGTCGGTCGAAAAGAGTTGGGGGAAAGAATTAGCTAATGAAAGTTGTTTGAAGTTCATCCCATGTTTCGATAGTTCCTTCGTTGAGTTCGTCCAGCCATGTTTTTTGCTTCTCCACTGAGTGATAGGGGAAACATCATTAGGTGGACAGCTTTATTCTCGATATCTCTGTATTTAAACATATCACAGATTCCGAGGAATTCATGAATGTGTTTACGAGGATCGGTTTTGGTTCTACCATCAAATTGGTTTCCTTTGACAAGGGTCAAGTGGTTACCTTTAATGGCAAACTCGTTTGCAGTTTCAGGAATAGTGATCGCGAACTGGGAGTCAGAGCGACAACACGATCGACAGCCACATGGGTTCATCATCCATTGGATCGTAATTTCGAAGAATATCAAGAAAGTGAAAGAAATTATTAATGTTAAGAATTGGCGGATAGACAATTTTCGAGTGTTGAGGCAGGTTGTTTCTTTGGTCGAATGGAACTCTTCTATTTCGTCGACAAAGTCTTTGATTCATAGTACGTTCAGGTTCAGGTAACGGTTCAACAAGTTCAGAATTGGAAGCACGTGTATGCATCCAAAGGAGAAATTGATTGGGTCAGTTTGCTAGAAAACTGTACAGCGATTTTTGAAAAAGAGGGGGAGTTAAAGTAATTTTCCAGAGTTGACTACAGAACAGCTTAAAAATCCCCGGCAGCGGCGCCAAAAACTTTTATGTGTTTCAAAAGCTTTAAATTTATATGACTGAAAATACCAATTTTATTATAGGGAAACACACGGGTAAAAGTATAACCTACGTATGTAGTATAATCTTTTTAGGTAAGACCAGGTCGTCCACGGGGATTTGAGTAGTATTTGAATAATCAGAAAGAAATAGACTTTAACAATTTTAAAAATAACTTTTGTTTTACCTGTGATAATAAAGATGACTACTCGGATAGTTGAAAATAATTTATAAGTATTGATAATGATGAAGACCTCACAGATTTTAACTCATAAAAAGGATTTCTCGTCAGAAACGTTTTCACAAATTAACTTAATTAACTCAAGACTTATACTTAGTTGGCTAGACAATATGTGTCACTCAAATGATTCAGATAACTAATTATATCAAAGTTTATTTTGTTTATCAATTTACGAAAGTAGATTTCTCGACACAAATGATAAAGATCATAGACAAATCTTTAAAACCACATAGATCATAACGGGTCTTTCGAACTATACCGATATGATTATATAATCTAGGTTGATAAGAAAAACTGACAAGATAAGATATAATAGGGTTGCGACATAAGCTTGAGATTAAAGAGATCACAGTCATACCAAACACTTATTTATTATCATAACTTCACCGAGTAGTCATTAAATATTTAGCCTCTCATGGCTAAGAAGTTCATAACATAACTTGATTCAATAAGAAACTTCATTATTGCACTAAACTAGTATGGTGTTCTTCTTCGTTCTTGGTTGTTTGATCTTGATTCTTCAAAGGGTGTGGTGTTTATACTTGGAGAATGGTTGGGAAGGATGGGATGAGATTGTTATTTGTATGACTTTATTGATGAGATTGATATGAAATGTGTGAGAATTTGGCTCTATTTATAGGCTGATTTCAGGGGAGAAGTGCGGCGCACAAGATAAATTGTGCGACGTACTTGGTGATTAAATGCAAAGGTAATTTAATGTTTATTGAAGAAGTGTGGCACACAAAAGTATTTGTGCGGCGTACCTAGGGTATTGTCACACCCCGTCGGTGGCGGAAACACGGGAATGCGATGATACCGTTCATCGCACAATATTCAAGATCACACACTTTACAATTTACAATAATGAAACTTGGGTTTACATGAATCTTTACAAGTTAAGACTTGACAAAATTAAATAATTAAAACCCATTTCGACCCAGTTTCCTTGGGTTACATCTTTACTCTTCCAATACCATTCAAATACCTTTGATTTGACACACCTGAAAATGATACTCGAAAACGTCAACAATAATGTTGGTGAGCTCATAGGT
>BQNB010178436.1:0-12870 GCA_026074375.1 Tanacetum coccineum
GAAAAAAGAACTGACGAAATCGTAAAAAAACGGACGAAAACGTAACAAAACTGACGAAATCGTAAAAAACGTACGAAATCGTAAAAAACAGACGAAATCAAAAAAAATCGGACGAAATCGTAACAAAAATGACGAAATCGTAACAAAACGGACGAAATCGTAACAAAACTGACGAAATCGTAAAAAAAATGGACGAAATCGTAAAAAAACGAACGAAATCGTATGAAAATGGACGAAATCGTAAAAAAACGGACGAAATCGTAACAAAACTGACGAAATCATAAAAAAACGAGTGAAATCGTAAAAACACGGACGAAAACGTAAAAAAACGGACAAAAACGTAAAAGAACTGACGAAATCGTAAAAACTGACAAAATCGTAAAAAAACGGGCGAAATCGTAAAAAAACAGGCGAAATCGTAAAAAACAGACGAAAACGTAACAAAACTGACAAAATCGTAAAAAACGTACGAAATCGTAAAAAAACGGACGAAATCGAAAAAAACCAGACGAAATCGTAGCAAAAATGACGAAATCGTAACAAAACAGACGAAATCGTAACAAAACTGACGAAATCGTAAAAAAACCGGACGAAATCGTAAAAAAACGGACGAAATCGTAACAAAACTGACGAAATCGTAAAAAAACGAGTGAAATCGTAAAAACATGGACGAAAACGTAAAAAAACTGACGAAACCGTAAAAAAACGGGCGAAATCGTAAAAAAACAGGCGAAATTGTAAAAAAAACGGACGAAAACGTAACAAAACTGACGAAATCGTAAAAAACGTACGAAATCGTAAAAAATAGAAAAAAACGGACGAAATCGTAACAAAACGGACGAATTCGTAACAAAACTGACGAAATCGTAACAAAACGGACGAAATCGTAACAAAACTGACGAAATCGTAAAAAAACGGACGAAAACGTAAAAAAAACGGACGATAACGTTAAAAAACTGACGAAATCGTAAAAAAAACAGACGAAATCGTAAAAAACTGACGAAATCGTAAAAAAACTGACGAAATCGTAAAAAACTGACGAAATCATAAAAAACGGGCGAAATCGTAAAAAAACCGGCGAAAATGTAAAAAGAATTAAATAAATAAGATTCGCCCAAAAGCCCATTTATCCCATAAGTGCCCGTTTGGCCCGTGCCCGTTTTAGCCCGTGCCTTTTTTGGCCCGTGCCCGTTTTAGCCCGTGCCCGTTTTAACTCGTGCCCGTTTTAGCCCGTTGCCCATTTTGCCCGGTGCCCGTGCCCGCCCGCCCGTTTTGCCACCTCTATCTGCAGGGTTAGTTGAAGTTTCTTGTGTTCCTCCAGATTGGTTAGCTTTATCACGTTTATAGCCTAAAGTATCAGTCAAATAATCGAGGTCAAAATACCATTCATGACCAAGACCCTGTACATTAGGTTTTTCCTCAAGATACCTCAGATTCATAGTCTCTTCTACCCTTTTATTAGGCACATTATACACCCTGATTTAGCTCATGCATATCCTCATCTCTAACTAACTAAAACCTTATCTTGGAATAACTATTTGACTCTACCAGGACTAAGTACTCTACCAGTAGGAACTAGACTTAGCCTACCAGGACTAACTATGATAATAACCTTACCAGCAGGAACTACATACCTGCCAGTAGGAACTACTACTCTACCAGTAGGAACTACATACCTACTAGTAGAAACTAAGTATTACAATTATTCCTAACATCAGCAATTACCCACCTCGGTTAAATCATGGGGTAAAATGCAATTGATAGTGTGGCTCTAAGATTCGAGTACCAAGTTATGAGTTGGCAGAGTAAAACATCACCAAGGCTTCTCATTGGCCAAGACACCTCAAGGAGGACACACGTGGATGCAAGGAAACACACAAGGAAGGGAATTTTTGCACTAAATCCCTTGTAAAAGAAGCACACAGCCTCTGACACAAGGATTGCCACGTTGGCAATCCGTGTGCTCACTTAAAGATCCAACGGTGAAGATTGAAGAACCAATGATTGAAAGGAATGAAGGGTGTGGATTAAAAGGAGCGTGTAACAAACTTGGAGACCTGGAAACTTCCTTATCCTACTATAAATACAAGGGAATCCTTACTCACAGGGGGGATTGAGCTTAATTAGGGGTAGTTTTTAGTAGCTTGTAATTTAGCTTATTTCTTATGTAATTTCAGCTTATAGGTTTTAGTTAAATGTAATTTCATTTCCAATAATCTGTACTCATTATTAGTTATTAATAAAATTAGTTTTTCATTAAATCTCCTTTGTTAAACCTGTTTTTCACTTATTTGCAAATAAGCTATTATTACTGTTTAATAAGCTCAAGCTACTCTTATACTAAAAGCTCTAAAAAGTCTTTTCACCCCTTGGAATTGGATGGCTGCTGGGTGAATAAGACTTGGTAATAGTCCTTGAAGGTCAAGGGTTAGGATAGATTAGGGAATTGATTTTTGCTTATAAGCTATAAGCTATAAGCTGTCTACATAAGCTCTGTTTGAGCAACAATCCCTGTTTAGCTGGGATTTCAGGTTCTACATCATTTATTTTTATTTTTCTGTCTTTAATTTTCTAGCTTAGTTCTGCTTAATTTCTTACTTTGCTTATTCTGCTTAATTGTCTGCTTATTTATATTAATATAGTTTACTCATGCTTATTGTAGTTACTAGATCTAATTTGTGCTTAATAGTTAGCTTAAAATCTAGTGTGCTTATTTCTGTCTTAATATAAGAGAAAAACCAAAAAATTAGCATAGTTTATATAGCTTAATTATTTGCTTAGATTTGTTCAGTAGGTTCAGTTATAGCTTGTCACTATCTGGTCTTAAGGAATTAAGCTGTAAATTTTGCATTTCATAAGCTTAAATGGGTTTGAGAATTGTTAAAGGGGTGTTTGGCACAGCAGTACTAACTGAGAGTTAGTACTGTTTGTGACCACCTTACTCCTAAAAATTGAATTTGAACTCTATTTTTAGGGTTATAAAGCATGATTTAAGGTCTTAGTTTGGTTAAATCAAGTTGTCATAGGTTTATAGATACTTAAGTTTTAATCTATAGACATTTAATCTTGTTAAAGTGTAATTTTAGTTTAATTCAACTCTAGTTGTTTTAACTGTCCCTTAGCACTTGTTTTAGTTTGTAGAATCAAAGTTTTCAGGTTGCACTTGGTAGAATTTAGTTTTGGTTCAAAAAGGTGTCAATTGCATCAGCATTAAAAACAGTCAAATTGCTATTTTCAATCTCAAAAATCAGCAGGTTAAATTAGTTTTTAGAATCTCAAATTTTGTTAAAAGGTAGATTTTAGATAATAGTAGATCTAATTCAGCTTATTTTGCTCTTAAATGCTAATTAAACTATCTGTTTTTACACTGCAAAAGTGCATTTTTGTCTTTTCTAAAAATACAAAACTCAGCATGTTCTGAGTAAATTAGCCGTTTTCATATAGCTTTTTCATTAAGAAATTGTTTTTCAAACTCCTTTCTAAAAGTAGTTTTAAGTAGCTAGTAGTATAAGTTTTCTAAAAATTTAAACCATTTTGTATTAAGTTTCCATTTGAGTACTTAAAAATAAGCCAAAAGTCTGTTAGTTGTCTGTTTGGTTTCAAGTTTTCAATAAGTGCTTAATGGATAGTTTCAGCTTATTATCAGATAATAGTGCTTATCTTTTGATCACTCTTGCTTAATAGGTTAGAATATAGGGTGCTTGTAGCTTATTTAATCCTTGGTATAGCTTATTTCAGTTTCTAGCTTATTCAGTTTGTCAAAAAGCCAAAAATAGTCTTAAGTGTGTTCTGTTTTGTTTATATAAGCTCTTTTCAGCTTATTTAGTGATTTTCAGAAGTAGTCTCTTTTATAAAATTTGTTAGTTTTTAAGAGTTCTATAACTTTGCTTTTGAGAGTTTTCAAAAATAAAAAAAATATAAAAGAAAGCCATGGGTTCGAACCCATGACCTCCTTTATCACACCCACATGTCTCACAATACACACACACTAACCATCATGCTACAATAGCTCATCCGTCCACCTTTGTTTTCATCATTCTTTTATTACTTTTTGAGCTTTTATTCTTATAAGCACTTCGTGTGCTTATTTGCTTTTTTGTGGCTTATTCATTTCAGTTTATTAATAGGTTTTATTCTTCTTACATTCTTCTCTTAATCAGCTATTTTTAGTAATTTTCTAGAATTTTTATTTTACACTTTTATATTTTTAACATTTATTTTTATTAAAAACTTTAAAAATTCATAAAAAATAGAAAAATAATTAAAAAAATATAATTTTTTTTTGAAAAATTTCTTTTATTATATAGTTTCTAGGAAAATTAATTTTGTTTCCGTAGGGTCAAAATTGCAAAATTTTGATTTTTAAAAAACGGGATTCATTTTCGTTCACGTTTTTCGTGTTTTTAAGTTCAATTCAACTCCGTTTTTGTTCTAGTTTTCTTTAATCTTACTTTTTAGTCAATTAGGGTTAGATAAAAGTAAAAAAATCATTTTAGCTTAATTTTTGAGAATTTAGGGTTTTTAATCACCGTTTAGGGTTCCCGTTTTATGTATTTAGTTAAAGTTTAAATTCCCGTTATTAAAGTTAGGATTAATTGTCCTTTAATTTGCTCACTTTTAGGATTTTAGGAAACAAATCAACTTTGAACCAATTCAAATCATTGTCCAAATAACAAACGTGGTCTCAATTTCATAAATCTTCTAGGAATACGACCCGGTAATCACTTACCGGTAAATATACGTATTATTATATATAATTGTGAGAATTTTCCTTCCTTCCTTTGTCCTCAAGGGTAGTTTGGTAATTTCATATCTATTATATTATTTTACGTGTATCACCTTCCGACTTCCCTTGGAGGATCTGCAGAATATGTGGCCGGAAGGCACCGGTCCTACCCTGAGCGGCAATGCCGCGGGTGCACTGCTGATGCTTCGAATACTGCGGATGCTTCGGATGTTGCAAAAAAAAAAATAAAAAAAATAATAAAAAGTAAAAAATATTTTTCTTTTCTTTTTAGTATAAGTAAAAGTTTAAAAACAAAAAGACAAAAATATTTGCTCTTCCGGATTTTTTGATTCTTCTCGTTAATTTGTGAATATTTAAATTTTACAAAGTTGGTAAAAGAACACCAACAAATAATACCTTCAATTGAGGTATTATCCATCAATAAGTTCCCGAACCAAAGATTAAATTTTTTTTACCGTTTGTGTCACTAACGAAAAAGGCGCACCTCTTTTGTAAAATTTATTTTACTTAAGAGAGTTACCCTAAGTTTGTTGATTATTCGGTAAACAAAAATATTTCCTTTTCTCGTTTCATTTCTCATTTCTTTTGTTTAGTGCATGCGCACTAGAAATTCCTATTTTCCAAATAATTCAAACGTCACCATTCCGAGACGTCGAAATAAAGGACGTGCTCCAAACATAGTCGAACCCGAGCTTCGTACTATCGTTGCACCAATGGCGGAACGTACAATGGAAGAGCTACTCCGAGCACCCACGGACGGGTACGAAGAAGCTATTTTTTACCAAAAATTAATGCGGATCATTTTGAGATCAAAACAAATTTGCTTCAATTGGTTCAAGCGAATCCGTTTTACGGTCGTGAGAGTGAAAATCCTCATGCTTATATTAATAGTTTCAAAAAGATTACCTCGACTTTACTATTTAGGAATGTGCCTAACGATGTGATTAAGCTTATGATGTTTCCATATTCGGTTGAGGGGGCCACTAAAACTTGGTACGAGAAAGAACCACCAAATTCAATCTTGACTTGGGAGGATCTCGTAACCAAATTTGTGAATCAATTTTTCCCTCCTTCGAAAACCACTCACTTAAAGAATGAAATTTCTCGATTTACACAAAAATTTGAGGAAACTTTTAGTGAAGCCCGGGAACGATTTAAGGAGTTGCTTAGAGTTTGTCCCCATCACGGATTTACGGAGTTAACTCAAGTTGATACCTTTTATAACAGTTTAAACGAGAATGAACAAGACTCCTTAAATGCCGCGACGGGTGGAAATCTTTTGAGTAAAACGACTAGAGAGGATTTAAACATAATTGAGAACAAATCAAAAGTTCATTATTCATGAAATAGATCAAATGCTTCTAGGATGAATGCTACTTCTAGTAAAATGGATGAAAGAATTGATAAGCTTGCGGATCAACTTTCGACCTTAGTCGAGATTGTTTCTAAAAAAGTTATCACTCCCGCTCCGGTTAAAGCGATTGAGGAAACTTGCATTACTTGTGGCGGTGCCCATTTTTGGTATAATTGTCCGGCTACCGATAACAATCTGGCTAGTGTTTGTGTGACCACGGGTACTTACAATCAAGTTAACCCTCCAAACCGTGTTAGTAATCAAATGGCACCACCAGGTTTTGCTCCGGTGCAAAACAATGGTCAAAATAGGTTTAATCAGAATCAAGTTCAAGGGAATAATTTTAATCGGGGAAATAATTTTCATGTTAATCAAGGTTTTCAAGCTCAAAATAATCATGCTCCAAATTTTCAAAACCAAGGATTTCAAAACCAACCTTTTTAAGTGCCTAATAATCAAGTTCAACAAGAGATTTCAAATGATTTTTCAAATTACAAGAGGAATAATGATCAGATGTTAAGGAACATGCAAAATCAAATCAACTCGTTGAAAGGAGACCTTAAGAATGAAATTCAAAACACGATAAAATCTCAACAAGCCGTCATGATGAATCAACAAACCACTTTTCAAAATAATTTACAAAACATGATCTGTGGATTGTTTCAAAACAAGCCTCAACTTCGGGTACTCTTCCGAGTAATACCATTCCAAACCCGAAGGGTGAGATGAAAGCGATCTGTTGGAAACACAAAAAGTGTCGGTCACTTCCAAGTTGTAATAGGTCTTAGCTCGTCGATTGTGCCATGTTAAGTATAGAAGCTAATCCGACCCAAGGCCCATGGGAAGCCCATCATAGCCCATGGGCCGGCTATCATGTAACTATATAAGCCCTCTCCTAGCCTTAGAGAGGGGTTGGTTGTTTCATTTTTTCCATTTTCCACATAGTAATAACACTTCATCCATTCCATATACTTTCTCTCACTAAACATCACAACCCACATCTCTCTCTCTTGTTCTTGGTAGATCATCAGATTACATGTTTCTTTAGAGTGTTTGGGAGAAGCCTAGAGAGGATGATGGAGGTGGTGGATTGGAACTCCTTGGTGGTAGTTCTTCTAAAGAAGTCAAGTAGGGATGTGTTTGCTCATGAATAAGGAAAAGTTGCTTGAGTTAGCTAAGATACCATTGAACGAGAATTGCTCGGCGATGCTTCTCAAAAAGCTTCCCGAAAAGCTGGAGATCCCGGCAAGTTTCTTATTCCCATCAATTTTCCGGGAATAGATGTATGTTACGCCTTGGCCGATCTTGGCGCAAGCATAAATCTTATGCCCCTTTCTATTTGGAAAAAGCTTTCTTTACCTGAACTTACACCAACTCGGATGAACTTTTAGAAGTATCGGAACCCCCGATTCCCCCCCGACAACTTATCCTAAAGGACTCGCATGACAAACGTTTCTGTCAAATATGGGAATTCATTTTCCTACCGACTTTGTTGTTGTTGATTTTGAAGCCGATCCTCGAGTTCCTCTCATACTTGGGAGATCCTTTTTGAGGACCGGTCGTGCTTTAATTGATGTTTATGGAGAAGAAATAACCCTTCGGGTTGATAACGAAGCCGTCACTTTTAATCTAGATCAAACCACGAGATACTCCTCTACAAATGATAAGTCGGTAAACCGAATTGACATCATTGATGCATCTGTGAGAACAAGCTCTGGAATTGCTAGGATTTTCTAATTCTTCGAGTGGCAATCCCACCCCGACGTCTGAGCTGTTTACTTCCGAATTCATTTTGGAAGAAATCGAAGCTTATCTTAAGGACGATTCGATTTCACCGAAAATTGATTACGCCGATTGCAATCCGGAGGAAGATATTTGTTTGATCGAAAAATTGTTAAATAATGACCCGTTTCAACTTCCTCCGATTGGACCTAAAACAAAGTGAAGTTACCGAGGAAAATCTTCAATTTGAAGAGCCTCCGGAATTAATATTAAAGATTTACCGTCCTCACTTGCAATAGCTTACTTAGAAGAATACAACACTACCAGTAATTATTGCAAAAGGTTTAAAAGATGATGAAAAAGATGCTCTCTTAAAAGTGCTCAAATCTCATAAACGGGCCATTGCTTGGAAAATCACCGACATCAAGGGTATCGACCCTCGTTTTTGTACACACAAAATCTTGATGGAGGATGATTACAAACCTACGGTTCAAAGTCAAAGACGGGTTAACCCAAAAATTCACGAGGTAATAAAAAAGGAGGTCTTAAAACTTCTTGATGCCGGTATGATTTACCCGATCTCCGACAGCCTATGGGTTAGTCCAGTGCATTGTGTTCCAAAGAAAGGTGGAATAACCGTTGTTGCTAATGAAGAGAATGAATAAATTCCTGAAACGTTTAGTTACCAGATGGAGAGTTTGTATCGACTATAGGAAGTTAAATGAAGCGCTCGAAAAGATCATTTTCCATTTACCGTTTATGATCCAAAATTAGAAAGATTAGTCGGAAATGATTTTATTATTTTATAGTGATTTTCAGGGTATTTCCAATACCAATAGATCCCCCTAGACCAGGAGAAAACGATGCGGATTTTTCTTTCACATCCCCGTATAAACTAATCGGCGTACCGTCGCATGCCATTTGGCTTGTGTAATGCTCCCGGTACTTTCCAACGGTGTATGATGGCCATATTCCATGATATGATCGAAAAGACTATGGAAGTGTTTATGGATGATTTCTCAGTTTTTGGGGATAGTTTTGATTCGTGCCTCTCCAATTTAGAAAAGATGCTAAAACGGTGAAGACACAAATTTAGTTCTTAATTGGGAGAAGTGCCCACTTATGGTGTAAGGAAGGAATTGTGTTAGGGCATAAAATTTCAAAGTCGGGAATTGAGGTCGATCGTGCTAAAGTCGATGTTATCGCTAAGCTCCCTCACCCGACTACCGTAAAAGGTGTTAGGAGTTTCCTAGGTCATGCGGGTTTTTACCGACGTTTTATCCAAGACTTTTCCAAAATAGCTAGACCGATGACTCACCTTCTTGAGAAGGAAACACCGTTTGTGTTTTCTAAGGATTGTATTGATGCTTTTCAGACTCTTAAAAAGAAGCTTACCGAAGCTCCGATCTTAGTTGTCCCAGATTGGAACCTACCTTTCGAACTCATGTGTGATGCAAGTGATTTCGCGATTGGTGCGGTTTTAGGACAACGAAAGACGAAGCACTTTCAGCCTATACATTATGCTAGTAAGACAATGACAGAAGCTCAAATTCATTACACTACCACGGAAAAAGAAATGCTTGCCGTTGTGTATGCTTTTGAAAAGTTTCGGCCATATCTTGTCTTATCTAAAAGCATAGTGTATACGGATCACTCGGCTTTAAAGTACCTTATGAACAAACAAGACGCCAAGCCGAGGTTGCTCCGGTGGGTTCTTCTCCTACAAGAATTTGATATCACCATCCGTGATAAAAAAGGAAGTGAGAACCTTGCGGTGGATCATTTATCTAGACTTGAGAATCCTCATAAGGATGTGTTAGAAAACAAGGACATAAATGAACATTTTCCTTTAGAGACTCTTGGAGTTATATCAAATGAAAGTACCCCATGGTTTGCAGACTTCCATGCGGGGAATTTATTATCCATCAAAGGAAGACAACCAAAACAAAAGAAAGTATTTCAAGGACGTTAAACATTATTTCTGGGACGATCCCTATCTTTTTCGTATTGTGCGGACAAACCAATTCGACGGTAATTCAAGGCAAGAAGCTAATGATATCCTTAAAGCTTGTCATGAAGGACCCACCGGGGGCCATCATAGTGCCAATCTCACCGCTCGAAAAGTATTTGATGCCGGATTCTTTTGGCCTACCATATATCGAGATGCCCATACAATGATCAAATCTTGTGATACAGTAAAAACAAAGCAAAATTTCACAACGAGATGAAATGCCTCAAAACGTATCCAAGTTTTGTGAATATTCGTTGTATGGGTTATTGATATAATCATGGACCATTTTCCGTCTTCACATTGGAATAAATACATCATCGTTTTGCAAAGTGGTTGATTATCTTTCAAAATGGGTCGAAGCCAAGGCGCTCCCCACAAATGATGCTAGAGTTGTAGTTAAGTTTTTAAAATCTCTTTTTTGCCCGATTCGGAACACCTAAGATATTATAAGCGATCGTGGGACCAATTTATAAGAATTCAATTTGCTAAAGTAATGTCTAAAGTAATGGGTACACATCGTTTAGCTTTTTTTACCGGCTTACACCCATCAAACTGAGTGGTCAAAGGTAGAGTGTCCAATCGAGGCTTGAAACGTATTCTAGAAAGGACGGTTGGAGAAAACCGTACCTCATGGTCTGACAAACTAGACGACGCTTTGTGGGCATTTCGTACAACTTATAAGACACTGATTGGTTGTACGCCTTACAAGTTAGCGTACGGAAAATCTTGCCATTTACCTATCGAGTTAGAACATAAAGCATATTGGGCTTTAAAACATGCTAACTTCGATCTTAAAACCACGGGCGATCACCGTAAGCTTCAACTTAATTAACTTAATGAGCTTCAACATGATCAAGCTTACGAGAAATACTTTGATAAATAAAGTAAAGACAAAGAATCTTCAAGACTTAAAGATCAAAAACGCATTTTCAAAGTTGGTGATCGAGTTTTACATCTTCAAAATACTCGTCCTTAAATATTCAGCGAAAGCTTAAAACTCGTTGGACAGGACCCTTTTCACCATCACCAAAGTTTTTTTACATACGGAACCATTGAGTTTTCTCAACCCAATGTCCCAACTTTAAAGTTGAATGGTCATCGTGATAAGCATTACATCGGAAAGGGACTTACCACCCAAGTAGTCCAGGATCTCCACACTTTTCCCCAAGGACGAATGAATTCGGGATCGAGTTCAAGCTATGTACTCAGTTACCAATATAAAGCGCTTCATGGGAGGCAGCCCCATGCTTATCCCCATTTCTCTTTTTCCTTTCTTATTTCGAATGTGATGTGAGGAGTTTGGTAACTCTTCCATTCTTGTTTGAATATTTTTTGTGCTTGTGATTTTTTTAGAATGACTCCAAATTTTTTCTGAAGACTCTCGTGTTCGGTGTTTTGTTCCGGTCCACTCGAGCTTCTTAGCCTTTGCCTTGCCATTATTTGGGAAATCCGATATCCTAGACTAATTATCGACTAAACATTTTTATCTTTTAGCATACTTAATAAACGGCTAAAGATTGTTGTGTGATACTTTCTTCATGCTTGGGTTATGCATTCGACTTTTTGAGTTCTAGTATGGGGTTGTTAAGTCTTAGGCTAGGAAACATTGAAGACAATGTTTGATTTTAGTATGGGGTAGTATATCTTTTGATATTCTTGCCTACTTTTGCCCGTTGTTCTCACGTACCCCGTTTTCCCACAAAAATTTTAAATTTTTAAGTCTTAATATCTAGTTTAACATTTAAAAAAAATGTTGAATAAATATTAAAAAAATAGTTGACACGAATGTAGGTTTTCCGTTGGTGAGAATAAAAAGTAAATTTTGACCCGACCGGTTTTATATCTTAGCTTTCTCCTTAACTAAAAATAGATTGTCTTTGCTAATCTTTTATACAAGGAGCTATAAAACGCTAGTCTAGCTTGAAAAAGCCAACACTTTGCAAGTTCCCATAATTGATTTTAAATATACGAAGTTTGATTTATTATAGTTGAGATTGTTGAGAGTCTATGTGACTTGTTAAAGTGCCGATCTTAATTCATTAGGCTAAGTATTCATGAGTTTCTTTCTTAGAAATTTTAAATTGTGAAGAACAAGAGATGATAGAGTAGAGTATAAGTTTTGATGCTAAACATAGAATAGTTGGATTTCTTTAAGGCTCATAAGTGTTAATTGTGGCTTTTTCTACAGGCTAACTAAAACACAGAACCAGCTGTTGGATACTATTCAAAGTCGGAACCATATATTAGAGGATCACAAGGCAGTTCAGAACCAGCTGTTGAAACACAGACCCACCGGTCTTGTCGAGCCGTTTCCTACAGGCTAACTGAAACACAGAACCAGCTGTTGGATACTATTCGAAGTCGGAACCAGTTATATGAGGATCACAAGGCACTTCAGCAGGTGCATTTGGGCTGTGTCGGAAAGGAGGCGGACCTTGTTGAAAAGCTTGCTGCAATGGAAAAGGAAAGGGATGACCTCCTTGATAGGGATCAAGAGAGAGAGGAGTGTATCCAGCGGTTGGAGGCGGATCTTGCCTCCAAAACGTCCTCCTTGGCCGAGGCAGAATGTGTCGTCGACACATTAAGGGGTGATCTAGAGCGTTTGACCATGGATCTAAGCAAGGCAGAGATTGTGAGGCATAATTACGTTTGCCAGCTCCTTCCTACCGTGGTCTAAAGGCTCATATCTAGCGGTGAGTACAAGAAGAGTTTGACTGATGTTTTTAACCTAGCTATTGCCGCTGGATGGTCGGAGGGTGTGAAGGCCGCTTGGTCTGAGGACGAAGCTCAGGCCTTCTTGGCCACCGCCGTTAACTATGACCCGGCATGTAAAGAGACCTTTATGACTGAGTTTGATTCCCTTTTCGACAAGAGTTACCCATATGTGGAGAAGTTGGTTGAGTCCTTCTGATATGTGTGAAAACACATATCTGTTTTATATCAAAAATGGCCCTAAAAATATAAAATTGTGCATAAAATGCTTGTATATTGCTTGTTTTGTCTTTGTGATTGTGTAGTTACGGATATTACAAATAA
>BQNB010178437.1:0-12870 GCA_026074375.1 Tanacetum coccineum
GTGATGAGATTGAACTCTGCAATGGGTTCACTACAATGGGGCAAAATGTGTGTTAAATTATAGTGACATAGAAAAAAGGAAGTAGTAAGAAAAGAAGGTTAGACCATGCGAGTTTCTCATTCTCAACTTCCTCATATCTTCTGATGACCAATTAGCAAGATCTCTTCCATCTTCGGTAACATCAACTCCCTCAAATGTTACAGCAGAGACAAGAGACAGATTACCAGTGTCGGGAAATTTTCTTCTAAATTATAGCAACTGTTTGAATCCTTTCGTTGTAAGAAGATATGACTGTTCCCCAAACCAGCCATCTTATTAGCCGGTTTCACTTAAGAGCTTATATATGCTGCTGCCATCTTGATATTGTACATTAAAGTGATGCTGTGAATAGATACAGGGACAATAGTGTGTAGATGGTTGGATAGATGAAGGAACATGATATTGTACAAAGAACTACAAGCAAAACAATGTGTAACAAATATTTTGGTATTATTTTTATCTAGAATGATATCTCCCGCGCTTTGCCACGGAGCGCGGGTTTACAAACCTCGTTTAGAATATGTATTAAGATAATAAATTTAATGGTTTATTGTTGTGAAATATATGATAAAAATATTTTGTTACACGTTTATACAACTTATTCATCGTATTATTATTATTGTTAGATATATTCTAAAAACATACCGTTAAGACAATTATGAAAAAACAAACAACATTTTTTCATTCAAATTCAGACATTATAGCCACCTCTTACCAGTAAGATGTGGTAATCACATTCAGACCTAAAACATCTTAATGAAACAAACACACACTTACTTTTTCTTTCAACTACTTAAAATAGATTTTAGCGAGTGATGATAATATTTGATTGGTTGACAAGTGTAATGACTCATTTTTCATAAACTATGGATGAATATTTTATATCTCAGTTTTAGTTTTGTCTTAGTTTGGTCTTTGTGATATATGCACATATCAAAAGGAGATAACTAGTTAGATATTAGCCTTTCAAGGGCTTTCCGTAAATGCCAAAAGCTCAAACATGACCTTCTTCCCATCAAGCTTCTCCTCTATCGCTACTTAATCCCGTATCTTTATGTCTCCGGTGTAAACCTCGTTATCTCTCCGGTGTAAACCTCGTTATCTTCGGTACGTGCTAAATCATTATTGCATGTAGAGTCCCGGCGTTATTTAGAGTTAATAAAGAGTAGCGCTTAAACGATAAAATTACGAAAGCACGTTTTAATTAATGTAGACATATAAGCCCCCAAGATGTACATCTTATTTTATTGTTTATTATAAACCGCTTAACGCAACACAAGTAAGTATTTTTAGGAGCTACATTCATCAGTTGGCATGTTTTATTTGGATTATCAACCAAAAACACAAACAAAAAGCTGCCAAAGTAACAAATAAATTTTTGCGAACAAGCACATAATTAAGGAAGATGCTTACATGCATATACATAAACATGCATGCGTACTATTTTTTATATTTCTGGAAAAGTTATTACTTATCCAAAAATCAGATAATCTTAGATCATTATAAGTTGAAGTTTTATAAATTAGTTTCATCTATTTTGAAGTTGATTATGATAATACCTCTGTTGAGAGTATTATATTTTGGTATTTTTACCAATTGGTGACTTTTATTTCTTTATTAAAAAGAAAGATTTTTTTTTGATTTTTCTATATTTTTTTTATCTTTTACTTATACTAAAAAGAAAAGGAAAATATTTTTTACTTTTTATATTTTATGATTTTTTTGGATTTTTGAATTATAAAACAAGAATGAAACTTTCGAGGGCGAAAGGATCTTCAAACCAAATAAACTAAAAACGAAGGAATCTTAAACACTAGTCCCCGACAACGGCGCCAAAAACTGATTACAGTTTAGATACACAATAAAATATACTATAAAAATAATATTCCACAAGAGCAATTAAGAAAATTCCCTAAGAAAAATTCACTCTCAAAAATATATATAATATAATATATAATACGTATATTTAACCGGATAAATATAATCACCCGTGTCGTTTCCCCAACGACTAGTGAAATTGAAACCTTGTTTAAGCTTGGATTATGATTTGAATAAGAAAATAGATGATTTGATGATCTATTACTACTAAATAAAAAGCAACAATTAAAATTGAACAATTAAAGGCAATTTAAACAATTAAACAAATACGGAAAATAAATAAAACGCGACAATTAAGGAAATAGACTAAAATTAAAACACAACCCTCTCACGAACTTGAACAACTAAGTTTCTACAAAACTCCTCTAAATTATAGGATAAACAATAAAGAATAGAGATCAACATACACTGACTAACACAATTATTCTTCTTTCTCTACTCTACTTACATACTCGCAACATCTTTTGTTCTTTACTCGCATCTAAACAAACACTGATTATAACATCTCTAAGAGATAAATCCTTCAGCTCACACTAAAACACTCAATAGAATCATAAACTCATCGACCATCACTATACTATCATCGATACCTAGATAAAAAACAAACCGCACACACACACACAGCGCGAGAGTAAAGCACAACACAAGCAAGACCATCACTACATCTCTTTCTGGTCTTACTTAAAACTCCACACAACACACACATGATTCTTTCATACCTCTCTCTTAATAACTACACAAGCGAAACCATCCTCTATTCTACTAAAGTTCAATAATAACAGCTCACTTAAAAATAAAATCCTGAAAATTTTATAAAAATTAAACTAAATAAAGAAAATATGCAGAAATTTTATAAAAATAAAAGCCCTAATTTTTATCTTTTTAATAAACTTTAATTAAACTAATTAAAATTTTAACCTAATTATTAATTAAAAATTAAAAACTAACTAACTATAACTAACTGAGGACTAACTATGAAAAACCTTAAAGGACTAATAGTGAAAACAAAGGGACAAACGGGGTACTAACCGAGTTAATAAGCAAATATCAAAATTACAAAACCTTCCCTGAGGCCAAGCCCGATTCCACCCCAAGTCCCTTAAAGCCTAAAAATAAGTTGAGATTTAAAAAGTGCTTTTTAGGAAAAGCTTGAAAGAGCAAAGTTGGAGAATAAGTTGGCAAGAACAACTTTAACAAAGGCTATATGGGCTTAAAACCACTAATAAGCTCAATAAGAGCTTATCAATAAGCTGATTACAGAAACTAGGTGTTTTAGTTTTGTAAATAAGATTTTGGTACTAGGCGAATTGGATCTTACTACTTTTTTTTTTCTTTCTTTTTTTTCCTTTTTTTTCCTTCCTCTTTTTTCCCCGCCACTAACAACCTTTAATTGTTTAAAAAAAAAAAACCGCGGACCATTTTAACAACTTATAATAACAAACCAAAGACCATTGAACCAAATTAACATCATGTTCCTGTGCACTCGCACTTTGGCGTCTACCGTAGGTTGAAACTTGTGTTAGTACAAAGTAATGTGTAGGGGGGTAATCGAATGGATTGGATCTTGAACAAGAGCAAGTAAGAGAATATGAAATCCTTTTCACAAATGAAGAAAAAACCGTTGGTACTTACCGAGGGGACCGGACCCCACGATTGGACTCCGACGCAAGAGTAAGTATTCATGTTTGTTTAGATAATATGTGTTTGATTAAGTTGTCAGAAGCTGCATACCATATGGTGTTCAATAACCTCTATATATATAGGGAAAACCAGTAGCCAGGGTATTCCTCCCACCTAGTATTAACTCTTAATAGTTATAGTGGCCGAGTGGGAACCCTTTCGGCAAGGATCCGTGTTAATCGAGGACCTACTGCGTGAAGCTGATTTCCATTCGTGAGTGGGTGTGAGCAGCGGCTAAAACCAACCCGCGTCCGTCTTGCTATGTCCGGGTCGTGCCAATGTTATCTTGGGCTTAATTCTGGACCGGTCATTTGTTTAGTTGGGCCCGGAGCCCATTGTAACAATACGGCCCAGGCCCAGAGGCCCGGTATGCCTAATTATAAACGTCTCAAGTCCCCACCAGTCTGAGTAGGTTCATTAGCTTTTGCGGTATTTTGATCGCATCGGTGTAAGCATTACTAACTTGTAGTGTCGCAGCAAAGTTGGAGAATAAGCTGGCAAGAACAACTTTAACAAAGGCTATATGGGATTAAAACCACTAATAAGCTCAATAAGAGCTTATCAATAAGCTGATTACAAAAACTAGGTGTTATCCTTGGTTTTTGCTAAATAAGCTGTAAAAAGCTCAAAATAAGCTTAAAGTAAAATCTAAAAGCTATTCTAAACTCCCTAAGATGTGCTTAAACTAATTGAGAAAAGAAACAAAAGCTGGAAATACTTTTAAGCTATTGAAAATGATTATGAAAATGGCTAACTCAGGAATTAAGCCAAAATGCACAAAATCAAATTAAACTAAAAAGCTCAAAAAACAAATCTAGACTATGAGCTTCTGAAAACTTATTAAACTACTTATAAACTAACTATTTAAGCAATTAAAACTACTACCTTAAGCTGGAATTCAGATTTTTAGAAACTAAATATTTAACCTACTGTTTTTGGTCTTTTGGCTGTTTAAGCTGTTTTTTAAGCAAAAAATTAAGCTAACAAATGAAGTTGGAAATGGAAAATAAGCAGTGACTAATCATAAATTATATGAAAACTAAAACAATCCTAAATCTAAGCTTCTAATTCCTATTTTATCTATCCTAAAATGAAGCTAAAGATCAGCGGTACTAACTGATGTTAGTACCGCTGGTGCAATTGGCACAAACAAAGACCAATAGTGCAGGCTCCCTTTGAGGTTTGGTGCTGCACTAAATACTCTCTTTGAGTGTGGATAAACACAAAACAAGCACAAACAAAAGCCTAGAGGACCTAACTCAAAAATAAGCAATCCTAGTTTAAGATTTAAAGTGTCCTGGTGCTGAACCTTTTAAAATAAGCCATAACTTTTTCATTTTCAAAATTTAACCTATAAAAACTATTTAAAACTTGTTAATTTGTAAAGACTCAGCTGACTCAAGTGTTTTGCACAAATTTTATTGACTTTTAATGGTCAAAATAGCTTATGCCAAACACTCCTTAAGATTATTGACAGATTTGAAAAGCTTCATGAAATGAAATCTATTTATCAAGAGCCTAACACCAGATGATTTTTAGCTTATAACAAACCTAATTAAACCTAATTAACAACTAATTAAGCAATAATCTAAGATTTAAACTAATTTTCTACTATTTTTGGTTTTTTAAGACTTATAAGACAAATTATATAAGAACTATGATCTAGACTAAGAAAATCAAAAACAGATGAACAATTAGGACTATTAAGCTAAATGATCAACAAATAAGCACTAATAAGCTAACTTAATAAGCAAATAAGCAGATCTAGGATATAAAGCAATAAGACAACTATCTAAGCTAAAAAGCAAGGAAAATAAAGAGAGACTTACTTATTCCTCTAGCTAAACAAGAGGTCCTATTGAAAGGCAGCTACAAGCTCTCCTAGCTTATAAATAAGCTAGGAGTTAAGTCCATAGAGATCCTTCCCTTACTGATCTCTCTTCCAAATAAGCTCATGAATTCAAATCCAAAGGTAAATAGAACTTAAGCTGATTTATTGAATTTAAGTATGATTAAGACAATTTTAAGCTCAAACCTAAGCTTATAGACTTAAGTGAGCTATAAGAGCTTATTGAGATTAGTAAGCTAGTAGCTTATGATTTGAAAGCTTATGAGATTAAAAAGAGATTAAGACAAAAGGAAACTAAATTTTATTGAATTAAACTTGATTACATTACAAAAAGCTGGAATTGAAATTACATTAAGCTAAAACATGAAAATTTAAGCTAAAATTAAAAAGCTACCCTAAAAGCTACTAACTCCCAAAAAACTCCTCTTGTGTGTGTAATAGTGTGGCCTATTTATAGTGCCAAGCTGAAGCTTCTAGGTCTTCTCAGCCTCTGCACGCTCTAATAGATCCTGTCCATTAATTTCTTCAATGATTGGGAGCTAAATAAGAGAGCGTTAGGTGTTGATGAATTTAGGTGTGTGAGAGCTCGTGGTGTGGAGATCTCTACTTGATATTGTTTATCTTAGCATGAGGAAGAGACATTGGTGTGCTCGAATGTGGTGTTCTGGAGCATTCTTATAATGATTTTATTAGACGAGCGTTGTGCTGATTCTAGCGTCTCTTAGAATGTTATCTTATCTGAGCAAAAACCACCATCTCATTTGTGCTTCCTCATAGCCACGTGAGCTTCTTTTTTTTTTTTTGAAAAATTGGGGAAAGAAAAATTTGGCCAATGGTAAAAAAGGGGGGTTTTTTTTTTGTTTGGTGATGTAATACTTTGCCATGTCAGTCCTTGTCACCCGAATTGTCCTTTGTACCCTTTAATTTACATAAACCCTTTGTTTTGATCCATGGTAAAAGTGGGGAAGACGGATGAATAGTGGTAACAAATTTACCCGCCCATTTTTTAACTTGAAAGGGGGTGAAATTCAGTTATGACTTTGAGGAATTTGCAAATATGGCCCTTGTGTTTGTTTTTATAAATGGTGTAGGTATAAAAGACTTTTGCACTTGGCAGTTTAGGTCCTTGTGGTTTAGTATAAGGGTAAGTGGGCTAGGGTTTTGGGCTTATGGATCCGGGTGTGGCCCAATTAGGGTTAGGAATCATTTATGGACTTTTCTGAAGTCGAGGGGTTATTTTGAAACATTTTGGGTCTTGTTGACTTTTGTTGACCAAGATTGATTGGATTTGACTATAGATTTGACTTTTTTGGCTTTGGCTCCCGGCTTTTGTACACTCTTCCGTTCTCGTGTCCGCGCTTGCCTGTTTTTGACGGTTTTCTTATGATTTTTCATATATCCATACCTGCACACACAAAACACAAATACAAGCATATTGTTGCCATTTTTGGTCTGTTTTGGGTTTATTTATGTTATTTTAGGTATAACTGGATATGTGTATTTTACACCTATCAAACCTAATAAGCTACAAACTGAAAACTAGCTTAAAACAGATGGAGACTAGCTCCATTTGAGCTTGTGCACAAAAGATCAAGAGCTAAAAACAATATTTAATATCTGATAAATGGAATTGAAAGAGGGGCTTTTGAAAGTAAAAAAATTAACTTATAAAAGTTGACAGAATTTGAGCAAAACTAAGGAGACATAAAAGAGACTTGAACTACTCTTTTTGACACAATACAGCAACACTAAAACATCTTTTAAAAGCAGTTTTAAAAAGCTTAATCTAATAAGCTCTTGGTGACTGTCTTATTACCACAGTTTCAAGAGGGCTTATAAAAAAAACTTAAAAACCACTTTTATACTTAAAAATTTTGTAAAACAGATTGAAAATGACAAGAAATGCTTGTTTAAATTTGGCCTAGTGACCCAAAGGCTTTTATACTCAAACTGACCCACTTTGGGTCCTTATGCCAAACACCCCCTTAAGTGGTAAAAATTAAATTTAAAGGCTAAATAAAAAAAGTTTAAGCAAGGATTATGGAAACAGATATTAAGCATTCAATATAGAGCACAAGTAAGCAAAAGAAACAACAAATAAGCAGATTTCAAGGCAATAAGGGCAGTTATAAGAGAAAACACAAATAAATGGCAAATAAGCAACCAGGAAAAACAAGTAAACATAAAATAGTAAGAATAAGCAAGAAAAGCAAGCAATAAGCAGAAAATAAGCTAATGAACAGTGAAAAATAAGCAAAAAATGGAAAAGAGAACTCACAAGAGGTCCAAGCTTTTTGGCAATGATATTAAGCTTTCAACAGCTTATTAACCAAACCTACATGCTTCCATAAGCTTTAAAACCCAAGGCTTCCTTGCTCCAAGCTTCTTTTCTTCTTTGACAGTTTTCCCTTTTTTTAGATTTTTCTTTTTTTTTGACAGAAATGTAACAAACTTTTACAAAATCTTTTGATGTCTCAAAAGCTTAAACATTAACTTTTAAAAACAGTAGTTAAGTGACAAGAGAGCTTAAATAACAAGTATTAAAAGAAGACTTTAAATTGCATAAACTTAAATGACAAGTATTTAAAAACTGAAATTAAAATGACAGTTAACTTAAAGTGCAATATATTAAAAAGGTGGACAAACTTTGTTACAAACTTTTTTTTATTACAAAAATTCGACCCCTTTTTGTCTAGCTATTACATGGCTATTTATAATGAAACCCTAAACTATGAGGTCTTCGCAGCTGTGTTTGTTGTGTTTCTTTTGTGAGGAGAAAACTCAAAATCATCTTGGCCCTTGGTTTTTCTTGTTTCCCAATCTGAGTCATCACAACCATTGATTTTTCTTGCCCAATGAGAATTAGAGGGATTGCCAAGCTGTTCATAAGGCCATGTGGGTGTGGGAGTTAAAGTTTTTGGCTTGGTGTTGCAGGTTTAAAGCCAAAACGACAATGAACAGTTGTCTAGGAGGGGGGACAGGGAAGCGTGAATAGTAGAGTTGGATTTTGGAGGGAAAATTTGTTATAACGGAAGTGTGTGTAACAGGGGTGAAGTTTGGGAAAATGGCAAGAAGAGTCCCCCATCGTATATAAAGTTATTACATTTCAGGTCCTTGTGGGATAATATGAAAGTTTGATGGGTTTACACTTTCAGTCCCTCAACATATATTCATGGTTTGCAGGTTTAGTCCATGTGGGGTTAACAGAGGTTAAATGTGAAAGGTTTAAAGGCTTAACGGCTATTATATGTTATTGGGCCAGTGTTATACATCTTGGGCCGTGTAGAAATTAAAAGGGATATGGGCTTGCATAAGACTTTGGGCTTTTATATTGTCTTCAAATATATTAATGGGCTTACCCGGCCCATTAGATGGGTTCGGATGGACCCTTTAATATTTCTTCGTCTTCGGGATCGGGTTTGACTGTTGACTTTTCCAGGTTGACTTGACTTTGACTTTCTTGGACATTGGCTTTGATTTGACTTTGGCTTTTCCACGCTTTTCCATTCTGTGCTCGGTTTTGTCGTTTTTGGCTTGATTTTTTGTCTTTTTCTCGGATATCCGTTTCCTGCACAATATAAATGAAAACATACAAATACAATGTATTTTTGGTACGTTTTTAGTCATTTAAGTCCGGTTTTAAAGGTCAAAGGTATGTGTAATTAAGCACATACCAAAATCCCCCATACTAAGCCAACATCCCTATTTCGGTGAGTAACTCTCACTAGTTTCGGAGCCGTACTGAAACAGGCCGAATGCATACATGTCGTGAACAATTTGGGATGTTACGGGTTTGAACCACTACACGGCCTTTAATTGCATTAAATTTGCATACAGAGATGTCGAGCTCATTGTCCTGGAGCTTAGCGCAACAGTAGATATAAGATTATGTGGTACTGGGTATCAGTTATAGTAACCCATACTTTTTGGAAAATCAACGATATCACAATCCATACTATTATTGAACATTACTAATTTCTGAACACTTTTCATTTATATTGCGTCGAACAATAAACACTAAACTCTTTTCGGTACTACATTTACTCTTACATTTTTGGCGATTTAATAAAGTTATTGCAATGGTCATAAATACTGTTATAAATCTTGGATTCTAACATTTAACATTTATACTTACAAAACTCTATGAACACACCAACTTAATGTTGAAACTTTTAAGCATGTTGTTTCCTCAGGTGAATTAGATGCTTCGGCCTTACTTGATTGGCAATGGAGTCTATAATTAACAAATTTCTATTTATGTATTTCTACTTACATACAAATGATCAAACAACTGTGTGGGTTTATGTTTTAAGCTTTTCCATTGTGATGCAATTTATGGGACAAATATTATATCAATTTCAAAGAATCAACGAGATTACTTTTTCAAAACGACACATTAATAGGTCTTTCTCTTGAATCTTGTGCTATTTGTAATTTTGAAGTCACCGCCCCCTACATATTTCCTACCGCTGCGAGCAATAACACATTTTGCGGGGGTAGTTTACAGATTGTATCAAGCCACGTTATAGATAACTAGGTGCATATTTTGATCCCTATACTATAACCGTTTTCACAAACATTGCATCACATCAAACATTTTCAAAGTGCATACACACTACTTGCTTATGTGCTTACACTACTTGTTGCATTATGCCTTACATGGCATACATATATATACTAATATATATACACTATATATAATACTATATATAATATAAAATATATTATATATATGATATATTATATATATATATGATATATATATATATATATATATATATATATATATATATATATATATATGCTTACATCCCTTTTGCGTATATCGTACATTATTTATATAAGAGTTATTTATATAAATACCAGATCATCTTCTTAGACATTGTGAGTTGCACAATGGTCTCATTTCGCTCTCAGACATTGTAAGTTAAACAATGGTCTCCAAGAATATTTTTCATAACTTTATACAATATCATATTACGCGAAAGCCGTCATGATTTTTGTTTGCATGGGATTATGTATGAATCTAAGTATTACAAGTCTTGTATGGGCGGGACTTGTAATAGGAGGATTGATATGATAATTGCTATGCTGACTCGTTCATAATGACCTTTATCTTATTTACTTTAACCGAGTACTCATCAACTGTCTTGAACTCTATGTCGATTTCCCCTGATTGTTTCACTCTCCGTCTCCGAGGACGAGTTTTAAACACTCGTCCCATACTCATTAGAACACATGCATCGTCATGTCATCCATCACTTTGAAGGTTATGTGAGTACGCGTATTGCATCAGAAATTATTAAGTAGGATGATTTATAATCTCTTTATTTGAAAGGATTGGGACGCCTCTTCGTTTAAATAAATAAATTGTAAATCACCGAACCATAAGTTTATCAATTCATTATTTACATAAATTGGGACGCTTCTTTATGCAAATAATAAATTATAAATGAGTGGGCTTAATGGTATCCAATATGACACGAGTATGAACTCGAACCCGATAATCACCAGAATCCGTTAAAAAGGTCTAGAGACACAATAGTGTCTTGCCACTCCGCAGAAATCTTAAGGCCTCGCTTGGAATTACCTTATCTCATTCCTAAGTTATTACTTGTGCTGTTACAAATCCTTACGATCATGAACTGTTTGTGGAGCTAACCGACTTGTGCACACTTAAACTAATGGAGTTGATTCATCCTCGAACTAACGACTGAGTACCGTATTCCGCCATCTACCGCATAAGCTCTTCCGAGAGATCCTCCCATTTGTTGAACTTTATTCTAGGGATACTGTTTCTCGAAATGTCCTCATTCTCGGCATCCCATCACCATTTGTTATAGTTATTGATGTTATGGTCGCTACTGTTGGGTCCTGGAGCGGTCTCAGCTGGTGCAACTTTATCCAATAGGTAATGCAACCCCCTTAAACTAGATAAACACCTATCGACGAGAGGGATAGTCGAACTATTCATTTCGGGCCACTAGTACGAAGACTTTGGTCGCGATACATCCTAGTACAGCCAAGTAAGTTGAATACCTGCATCCATTAGCCTCGGCGGTTATTAATCGAACATTACAGATATCAGAAACGAGACTCCGTCCTTGAACATTTGAAACTTTATACAATCATACTCACGCGACTACACCTTGTTCTTGATGTTTTCACTATTAAGAGACTTTCTTTATAACACATTTATGTCGGTCATAAGACATGTGGTGAGATATTTTTAAGATACCCATTTGGATGGATTAAATATCCAGGTCAAACCTAGCCAAAAATTTTAGTATATTGAGGAGTGTCGAAACATAGAATTTTGCTGAATAAAGTTATCAGCGTTTCGTTTAGAACTGGTTTATTAAACCTAAAATCTTTTCTTGGTCACACAATCGGTTAACACAAAATTAAATCTCGGGACGAGATTTCTTTAAGGGGTAGGTACTGTAACATCCGGCAATTTTCGGAATTTTAAATGACTATTTTAAACTTTGACTTTTCGGGTCCGACTTGACTTTTGACTTTTGACCTTTTATTGTCTCATAAAAACAATTACCGCGTGACCGGTAAAATTTTCAGAACATATTTTAAATAATAAATCATATTTATTATTACATCTCTCATCTGCAAGTTAATTTTTTTAACATATTTAACTTGAAAACGAAAAAGATATATGTTATTCCTAAGCTGGCTTATAAAAAACGAACCACTAAATCACGATTTAACGACTCGGACTCAAAAGCAATTTAATGTAAAACGACATTCCGGACAACTTTTTAGTTTGGTCCGAGACCTGAAACCAAGCAGAAAAGGACTAAAATGCACTCGCAAAATTTTGAAATCAATATGTACCGACTCAAAAATAATTAAATTTATATTTAATTATCATTTTTATTAAATAAAGATATTTAATAAATTATTTAATATTTTTATGCAAAAGCGTTTATTTAAAAATGGGAATGTTCAAAATAAAGTTTCACTTGTACGGACAAAGCATGCCCGCGACACCAAATGGTACCAAATAAGTGATAAACATTTTAATATATTTTATAACAACATTTATAAAATAATAGTCGAGTGAATACTCATTTTCGTTGGAAAAACTATTTTAAAAGCAACGGCGCAATTTTCGTGTTTTGACTCGATCGTTAACTAGCCTAAACGAGTCCCGAATCATTAATTAACAAAATTTACACTTTAGATCCTTGTGATAATATTTACACTTTACACCTTAATCTATTATACCCTTGTCATTTCTTTTTTACAACTTTATTACATATATATAATATCATCTCATTATAACCTAAACACACACACCACCACCTCATAAACATTTCCGGCGCCCCCTTTTGGTCCGACCGAGTTTTCCGGCCACCGGAATAATTTCCGACAAGATACCAGCGATAGCTCTAACTAAACCACCACTC
>BQNB010178438.1:0-12870 GCA_026074375.1 Tanacetum coccineum
CTCTAAATGTTTTATCGTGTGTGCCCCCAATAGGCTCACACACTTCTAGTCGTGCATTGCGTATCCAACTAACATAACCCAACAGAAATTATGTAGCTCATTGATATCTGAACTTGTATCGTAACGTGTAATTTGTGTTTTTGGCAGCTGGTTTCTTGACAAGAGACTCGAGAATTGTGGAGCTGAAGAAACCTGGTAAGGAAAAAGCAAGAAAGAGCTTCCAATGGGTCAAGCGTTAGACGGTTTTTGATTTGTCAGATATCTATTTATGGAAACAACTCGAATGAGTTGGGGGCAAATATTTTGTTTCATGTTTGGGATCTTACTTGAAATATTCCAATCATCACCATTCTGGACATGGACTTGCAACCCTTAGTTTGTTGTAAGTGATAATTTTTCGAGCCTGGTCATGTTAGAGCAGAGCCAATATAGTAGTTGCTGAACTTTTTGCGGTTTTAAGCTACAATGGAAATCAAGTAACCCTAAAATTAATAATTTTGTTGGATTTATAGTGATTCATGAGTAGAAGTGGCCGAGTCTGGAATTCTGTTAAGTAATAATAACGTGTTAATTATCTTTGCGAAATATTCCATAAATTGATTAGTTCTAGCTGGTTCGACCTCTTGAAAATGCATGCTTGACGGAATGTTCTAACTGTCTACTTGTCTGCTTCGGATTGATATACAAAAGTACCGTACAACACAGACCTCTTATCTTCTATAGTTTACTATAAGAAATTGGTAGCTTTATAACAGGCACACAAACTCAAACCCAAACCAAACCAGATACCCAACTGCACCTAGTAGGAATCATACTTGAAACCCCTCAGCAAAGGCATGAACATGTTTCAATTGCAAACATTAACCATAACCATTTGTGACTTGTGGAACCATCATTTCAAGGTTATGACATTACAAAATATTTAACTAAACATCATTCCTTTAATCAACGATGATACAACTAACAGTACTACCAAAAGTGGAAATAACAACATTTAATACCAAAAATAGGACTTGAAAATACACTTATAAAGCTTAACCTCGACATCGACACCAACAGGTCGATGAAGCTGCATCAAAGAGTCAATGGTTTGTGCAGTTGGGTGTATGATAACAATGAGCCTCTGATGCTTCCTGATATCAAAATGGAATCTTGCATCTTTGTGAATATTTGGGGATTTCAACACACAATAGATTCTTTTCTTGGTGGGTAATGGGACTGGGCCTATCGTCTTTGCATTTGTTGTTCTTGTAGCATTCATTATCTGCTTGCATGAATTTCTATTAAAGGTACCTGATACGAGCTCTATGCCGATGGCGCCACCTTAAGAACCAAGAAACTACTTTAGCTTACATGGAATTGCGCTATTAGTATGAAAATAAAATGCAATCAACAAAATGGAGAATATATGAAAACAAGTACGAGAGTTAAATATTTAAAAAATTCCACATTTGTCTTATCTATGTGCCTTCTTGCATCCCTTTGAAACTCTTACATCTTTAACACAATAAAGGATCAAAAGTGTAATAAATTTTAAATTGAAGACCATTCATGTAAAATTTGATATTCAAAAACCAAATCTGTGATTTTGTATGAACTATAAGGACCATTCGTGTAATTTACTTTTTTTCGTTCTAAAAAACTACTGTATTATTGAATAATTCTTGTTGGCCAATATCAAATTGATATTGAAATAAGAGAAAGATCAATTTAGAAAACAAAGAAACTGCGTGTTATTTACTCACAAAATGGATGAGGTTGTGGTTTCTATCTGAGGGGGAAAATCATACAACTGCAGAAGCTCTGGAGGTGCGGCGATAAGCATGCCTTTTAACCCAAATATGCTTTGTGGAAGACGACTTACGCCTGTATATGTTATATCTAGCTGTTCTAAACATTCTAATCGGCCTAGATCTTCAGATAACTTCTCAAGAAGAGCACAACGACAAAAGTTGAGAAAGTTTGGATGTTTTAACCTACAAATTCTATCTGGAAGATGTTTAATTGGTGTATGACAAAAAGCTAGTCTCTCCAGAGACTCTAACTGGCCAATGTCCTCAGGCAACTTCCCAAGATGACAACAGTCTATAACAACGAGTGACTTCAGACGTTTTAGCATGCAGATGCTATTTTGAAGATATTCAATTTTCTTACTTTTCACCTTTAGCTTCTCTAAATATCTAATTGGCCAAGATCCTCTGGTAACTTCTCAAGAAGATGCTCTGGTAAGTCCTCAAGATCACCATTATCGACTTTGAGAGATTTGAGACGTTTCAACATACAAATGCTATCCGGAAGATGTTTTATCTTTCAGAGTGACAAAGAGAGCTCCTCTAGACATTCTAACTGGCCAAGATCGGGAAATCTTAGATATCGCCTGTGAGTGTAAGTTTTTGTAAACATTGTAAACTACAAATTATGTCTGAAAATTTCTTCAAGTCTGTGCAAGCACATAGACCAAAAGAAATAAGCTTCTCAATATTTCCAACTGATGACGATAGATATTCTTCATAATAACAACGAAACCGCAACTTTGGGAAATTACTGTTGGGGTGTAATGGGCATAAATCTAGGAACATACCATCCAGATCTAAAGTAGCTGAAGAACAGTTCTCCTTTGGTTTCGATCTACCACGGAAACTTAAAATTGGTAAACCTCAAACACCTTAAGGTTTAAAGTAGCCAACTTTTTTAGACATCCGCGGGTAGCAATTAATTCCAACCAATTATGCTGAAGAGGTGAGGTATGCAAAATATACTTATGCTTCGGCTGTGGATCCATTATGTTATGTTGTTAGATTGCTCAATAGACCTGATGTTGCCGTAAGGTAAAATCTTACAGCGTTTAAAGGAATCTTAGTGAATGTAACTAGACTGCTGTGAAAAATATTCTTAAGTATTTAAGAAATACTAAAGATATGTTCTTGGTTTATGGTGGAAATCCGAAAGCTGAACTTCGAGTTGATTGCTATTGCGATGCTAGATTTGAGACCGATATAGACGATATGAAATCTCTGATAGGATACGTTTTCGTTTTGAATGGAAGCGTAGTAGACCAGAAGAGCTCCAAGTAAAGTAATACTGCAATGCTTGCTACATAAGCTGAATTACATAGCTGCTTAAGAAGCAGAGATGGAAGCTATTTGGATTAGGAAGTTTATTCCAGGGCTTGGTATAGTACCAACAATAAATGAACCAATTAAGATGTTTTGCGACAATTCAGCCGTACTTCTTATCGCCAACGAACCGGGGGTTCAGATGGGCGCCAGACACTACCATATAAGTAACCTATTTAAAGTTCACACAGATAACAATCTAGCACATCCTTTTACGAAGCCTTACGAAAGAAAAGGTTTCTCAATTCTAGGAGCATGGGACTTCGTTTAGCTAGTAGTTTCATGTAGTGTTGCGAACGATTTTGTTTTCAACTGAGAGGGTAAGTTTATACATGGCCTTTTGTACATAGCTTCTCATTTTTCTTTTCTTGCTATCTTGCACTATTGGCAGGTAATTGAAGTGGACATTGTTCAAGCGCTAGGGCATAACGTGTCATAAAAAGCCTACTGAAAATCCAGGTATATCACTTTCCATGTCATCATGAATTGTGGGCTCATTTAAGCTTTAAGTAATATTGATGTATGTAGCCTCGACATGTTTTTTTTTGGCTTGAGGCACTTAAATTGAGATATTTTTTGATGACACCATGTTATATATATTATAATTTCCTTTGGCAAAGTAACGTAGCAAACTAAATTGATCCTACCTTTTTATCATCTAGAATTTAGCCAACACACATAAGCGTGGATGTGGTAAAGGAACATGAGTAGACAGATCAAGAACAACAAATACACTGTAAGTAACTCTATATGCTAATCAAGTACGTTACTTGAGTAATTATAGCCAACTTTTTTAACTGTTATCCACTTTTACGGTTCATTAAAAAAGAAGTTTAAAGACAAGATGACTGAAGTTGAGGTAATGCAAATGCATTTCATGTTTGTTCTAAGTGGTTATCTCTTTGATGAATACCAGTTAACAATATATTGAACTGTGAAAGTCTCACTTCCATATGCTTTTATTTGTTTATATTAACGCAAAATAATTATTGTCTAGAATGTAGATGATGAGTGGATTTTTGCAAGCAAAAGAATCCTTCTTGATATCTTGGAAGCTTTCCCATTAGCTAAGCCTCCACTTGGAACCTTGAAAGTATTGGTGACTTAAATTTCATTAGGTAGGATATTTCTATTAAATCCTGACCAACTAAAACGAGACTTGCATATGTAAGTCTATTAATTGCATTTAGTCACATTTCATACCTGACTGCGGATCTTCCATTAGACAAAGGAGAAATCCAAAGGAAACTGCTGATCTTACAAGTGTGTATGAGCTTATTAATGAGTTTGAACGCGGATGTCATTCTGGTATGCAGACTGAATTAATTTTCTGAAATTGTATAGTCCTTTGCTTATCATGTCAGTGCCTAATGATTTTTAATGTCAGGTCTTTTGGATATTGTAAGGAACTACACGTATGTTGGAATGGCGGATGATGTTTTTTCTCTCCTTTAGCAAAATACCCATTTATATCTTGCAAATGTTGTTAATTTGAGGTAGTAACCAACCTTTATGTTTCTTTTTTTTCCTTTTAAAAGAAATGATTATTGTGCTTCTCTCTTTTGGTTACTTCGATGCAATACAGTTAAGTGATCCTATTCCACTGCAAGAATTAATCACTCTGGCATTGACAAAAGGAAGATCCAGATTCAGTTGCTATAAAAAATGATGACTTAAAAGGAAAGATTGATGAAGTAAGATTACCTGTCAATTGCTTCACTTTATTGAGTATTGTAGCTTTTATAGTTGTTTATCTGTTGGTCAATAGGCGAATTGGCCTAAGACCATATACGTTCTATTGCTATAGCTGTTTCTTTATCCTATATGCAAATGAACGCAAAACTACTTACAGAGAAGACTGAAATGCTTGACGAATATTTTGGCATATATGTGGAGCCACAAGGCAATTTGTCAAGGCTTCCTGTCATACTTGACCAGCACAAACCTATGTCAGCGGGCCTGCAAATCACTAGGTGGCCAACCCATGATTCTGCTATCAATTCTGTTAAAACATGAAAGTGTACAAAGTTATAGTCAAAGTAAAAACCTTTACCAGATGCTTACAACTGCTTAATGAAACTGTTTTATTCTTGTATAGTGTTCACAATAGAGCTTGGGACCCCCTTATTAAACTTTTTGTTAGTCAATATTAGTTTCCAAGTCTAGTTAGGATTAATTAGTATGTTTTTTTTATTAGCATGTTTCCTTATAGTTGTTTAGGAATGTTTGTTTGAGTGGGCTGGAACCAAAGCCCAGTCCTAGTTGGTGTAGACTAGGGATCCAACCCCCTCACCCTATAAAAGGAGGTGAGGGGTGATGCTCAAAACACATACGCATCTTCTATTCTTTCCTGTAACCGATCGAGGTTTTGTGGTAATACAATATAATCGTTGGGTTATACTTTGTGGTGTTTCTCTCTTCTTGTTTCTTCATTCTTCAACGGGTACGTTGAAGGTAGCAACTTGTTCTTGATTTATTCCGTGATCTAGCGTTCCGCGATCGAGCTTCGGTTTGTTGTCATAATCGTACAACAAGTGGTATAAGAGCTATAGGTTATTGTGGTCTTGAAGTTCGAGGGCTGGTTCGTGGGTTCGAGCAAGGAAACTAGGTTTTTAGTTTTCTTTAAGTTGCAAGTTAGAGACGTAGAAGACGAGTAGTTAACCACATGGAGGACTTGTTGCGTTTTCTTGTGGAACAAATTTTTAATATAATTGATTAAATTGGTTTATAATTTATCGATTGGTTATTTGTTCGTGATCGAGGTTTAGGGTTTCTAATTAAATCGATTTGCAAGAAGGTATTTTTTGGCAACAAGGGTTAAAGAATATGTCGTCGATAGCGAAGTTTGACGTCAAAAAATTCGACGGGTCTAATGACTTCGGGTTGTGGCGTGTGAAGATGCGGTGTCTATTAATTCAACATGGTTGGGAGGCTGCGTTAGATCCATTCCCGGAAACCATGGCGGACGCTGAAAAGACTGCGGCGTTGAAGACGGATGTCTACAAGAAAGCACACAGTGCCTTACTCTTGTGCTTGGATAACAAGGTGTTGAGGGAAGTCAACAAAGAAGATTCTGCGGCGGGTGTTTGGTTAAAGTTGGAAACTTTGTATATGACAAAGTCTTTAGCCAATAAATTGTACTTAAAGAAGAAGCTGTTCACTTTCTACATGGATTCAGGTAAGAAATTATCTGAACATGTAGATGAGTTTAATAAGTTGATCGGTGACTTGGCGAACATAGGCGTTGATATTGATGACAAAGATCAAGTACTCATGTTACTTACGTCATTACCATCTTCATATGATAACTTTGTGGAGACATTGCTTTATGGAAGAGAGTTGCTCACTTTGGAAGATGTCTTGTCTAGCCTCAATTCACGGGAGTTAAAAAAGAGGACAGATGCAAGGATGATGGTGTGATGGGTTAATATGGTAAGAGGAAAGGTCGGTTCATCGGTTGGTTAATCAACGGCACCACACTTAAAACTTATTTTATACTCCACACCTAAACACGTTGTTGTGGTCGTTCGCAATCGATGTCGAAAGGGTAAAGAAATTATAAATATAGTGTTACATATGCTATTCTAAGGATTACCTAAAGAAAGGGGGGGGGGAAAAAACTAAAATCCCCCCAAAAAGGAACAAGAAGAAATCAACTGGCTTTGTCAAGAAGAATGCGGGACAGGGTTTTGGTGTTGCATTCTGAGGGTTATGCAATGGTGACTTGTGATGGCGAGTGAGTGGAGGGAGAGGTTCTTTAGAGGGATCATGGACTCCTAGGTGGCTCCCTTCACATGACGCCTAGGAGGGACTTCTTGTTTGTACTTTAAGGAGTTTAATGGTGGTACGGTTTTTGCTCTGGTAATAAAGAGCATGTCCATCATTGGGGATTTGGAAGGTGAGAGTCAACATATAGGAGGTTCAAGTTTTGTACTTGAGAATGTGCGTTACATTCCCGAGTTGAAGAGAAATTTGATATCTTTGGGCACTCTGGATCGAGAGGGCTATACCGTGAAGTTGCAGAATGGAAGAGTAAAGGTGATCAAGGGTTCCTTGATGGTTTTGTCAGGAACTATGAAGGAAAATTGTGTGTACTCCTTGGATGGCTGGGCTTGATCGGTGAAGGAGTGTTGGTATACAAGAAAAGGAAATGTCTTGCCACAGGCTTATGTGGCAATAAATGGCCTGGGTCACATTAGTAAAGCAGGCTTGCATGAAACTGGAAAAAAAAGAGATGGTGCTGGGAAAAAGGTTAGGTAAGCTCGAATTCTGTGGCATATTATGTTCTTGGAAAATCGACCAGGGAGAAGTTTTGGTTCGAGGTCAAGGCACCTGGACAAAGGAGTTTATAGATATGTCCATGCGGATTCTCTGGGGTCCTTCCGGGTGGAACTCGTGAGTGCGTCGCGTACTCTTATCGATTGTTGATGATTATTCGAGGAGGGTTTGGGTTCATTTTCTTAGACATAAGAATGAGGCGTTTAACAAGTTCAAGGAGTGAAAGTAGTTGGTGGAAAATCCAGAAGGTACAAATGAAGAAACTAAAGAACGGATAAGGTTTTGGAGTTTTTGATAATAGGAATTTAATAACTTGTACAAGGAGAGCGGGATTAGCAAGAATTTGACAGTTACTATGAACTCTCAACTAGGATGTCTGTGAACTTAAATGAATATGACGCTCTTAAACAAGGTTAGGTGTTTACTGATTTAGTCTGGTTTGCCAGATTCGTTCTGGGCAAAAGCAACGGTGACGGCAGCATATCCGATCAATAGGTCTCCATCTACAGCATTAGAGAAGAAAACACCTGTGTATTTTATGGTCAGGACATCCATTGTGAATTACAAGATTTGAGTGATTATTTGGTTGTGTTGCATATTCAACGTGATATCAAGGGAAGCTAAGCCTATGCGCTATAAAAATGCATATTCTTGGGTGTATTCCTAGGGGTGTGAGAAGCGGATACAGATTATGGAGGTTAGATGATGTCAAACCAAAGATAATCATAAGCAGGGATGTGGTGTTTAATGAGAGCCTTATGTATAAGGATACTCTTAGGGTGTTGGGTCTGCAGGATTTTGGGAAGGAAGTTGAGTTTGAGGTGGAACTTCAAGGCAGTAGGATCGAACCAACTGTGGATCCTCATACTGGAGAAAATCTAGGGAATGAAGATGAGGAGCAAGATGAAGGGCTTCAACAACAGAATCTGGACAACTATGTTCTGGTGCGTGATAGAGCAAAAAGAACAACTACTATACCTGAAAGGTATAGGGATGAAAGGTCAATGTATATTGTTAGACCATCAGGGTCTAGGTAGATGTTATGGCGGCTTATGCATTTTGTATTTTGAGGGAAGAAAGATAACATGAACCTATCACATTCCAAGAGGCGATTAATTCATTTGAAAAGGATGAGTGGGTTCGTGATATAAAGGAGGAGATGAGTTCTTTAAAAAAGAATCATACTTGAGAGTTGGTCGATCAACCACCTGGTCAGAACCTAATAAGCTGCAAGTGGTTGTATAAGATTAAAGAAGGGATTGAAGGCGTTCAGAAACCAAGATACAAAGCAAGGGTGGTAGCTCGGGGGTTTACACAACGAGCAGGGATTGACTATAATGAGGTATTTTCACCTGTGGTTTGACATACATCTATTAGGGTGATTCTTTCATTGACTGTGGGGATGATTCGAGTTGGAACAATTGATGTGAAGACGGCGTTTTTGCATGGTAAATCTTAAAGAAACATTTATATGTTGCTAGCATCTTGGTTTTAAAGAAGGAACGGGCAACAAGGTATGTTTGTTGAAGAAATCTCTTTATGGTCTTAAGCAGTCCCCAATGCAGTGATACAAACGGTTTGATGTGTATATGATCAGCAATGGGTTTAGCCGCAGCAGCTATGATAGTTGTGTTTACTTCAAGGAGTTTGCACCAGGTATGTACATATATCTATTACTGTATATAGACTGTGATGTTGATTGGCGTGTAAAGCAAGTCTGAAATTGAATATACCAAGGGACTACTGCGAAAAGAGTTTGATATGAAAGAACTGGGTCCAGCTAGGAAGATACTTGGTGTTGATAAAATATAATGCCTAAAAACATTAATAATATTTTTTCACATCTTTACTTTTTGATAATCACAAAATATAAAAACGTTCAACGTAAAATTAAACGTAAACAAGTATTTAGTAGTAAATATTTATTTCAAACTATATCACTCCAAAGGTATGAATAAAACAAATGCTTATATTTTATGATCAAAGGAAAACTTTTATAAATGTTGTTACTTTTTATAACACATCACAAAATATTTTTTACATTTAAAAGAAAATGTTTATATTCAAAATAAACATTTTGATTTTCAAAATTTCTGACTAAAACGGATCTTAGAAATGGGTCCAGTATACACCTCCCCTGGAATAGGACCCAAAGGGGGCGTTCTGAATAAGGGGGGCCTTAATTCATGGGCGGCCCCCTTAATTTTAAGGGGGCCGGCACCCCCTAATTTTATGGGGTCTGGCCTATAGACCCGCTCCTCCTTTTTGTCCCTATAAATTACTGGAACTATTCCCTAATATTTTTCTTCCTTTTGCACTCATTCTTTTCTGCTTAAAATAGCCCACATATCCCTCTCTATAATATTTGTCATTCGTACTCATTTAGCTTTGTTTCCAGTGATCCAAAGCTCAATTCCTCAAGTGCAAGAGAAATAATATTTCCATTCATCTAGTGAAGAAGTATTACACTTAAATTCCATTATGCCAATCTTGTTACATCCATTTCATACCTTGTAAAGCTTTTGTAAATACTTGTAAAGTTTGTGTAGTTGTTAGGATTTGGTGATGTGTTAAGTATAGTTAGATCTTGGTGATGCCTTTTTAGTAGTGTTAGATAGTTATGATAGAAGTAGTGTGGTATGAGAAGAAGTTGTAAAAGTGTGAAGTTAGTGAAGATGAAGACGTTGGGTAGGTCGTGATCAAGGTGTGAGATATGTGGTGTAGTGAAGTTGAGAGTGTTGTGAAGTTGTGAAGTCGAGAACTAGTGTGATTGTGTTGTGATAGATTGGTTTATGCTTAAGATTAGAACCGACATCTAACTTTAGTGTAAGAAATTGATTATAAGCAACGTTGTGTACGTTATCTCGCCATTAAGGGAGCTTGTTGACATAGTGAAGAAAACTCTCGAGTTTGGTGCTTCGGGAGTGGAGTAGGCCGAAGAAGAGCTTCGTAACCTAACCACTATAAATCCTTGTGTTTCGGTTTGATCTTTCCAACTCTTATCTTTTATTTACTTCTAATAATTACTTGTTCATTATTGTGCAAGTAGTGAATTCATAAAAAATCGAATCTATGTTTTATAAAACAAAATTTAAATATGAATTTTTAAAAAAGCGATTATAAAAAAAGAGTTTGATATGAAAGAATTGGGTCCAGCTAGGAAGATACTTGGTATGGAGATTGTCAGGGATATGGGTAGCAGAACCCTGAAGGCGTCTTAGTCGGGATATATGCAAAAAATTCTGAATAACTACAGAATGGATAATGGCAAGTCAGTCTCTGTGCCATTAGGAGCACACTTCAATGTATCTTTGAAGGATTGTCCGTCGAATGACTAAGATGTGGAAAGAATGAGTAAGGTCCCATATGCAAATGTTGTAGGTAGTTTAATATACTTGATGGTGTGCACTAGACCAGATATTGTGTATGTTGTTAGCATTGTGAGCATGTATTTGGCGAATCCAGGTAAAAACCACTAGGAGGCAGTGAAGTGGATTTTGAAGTACTTGAAGGGCACTGCTGATGTAGGTCTAGTGTATGGTAGAGATCAAGGGAAGCACGTGGATGTTGACGGTTTCGTGGATGCAGATTATGCTAAAGACCCTGACAAGGGTAGGTCGATAACCGGGTACGTGTTTATGGTACATGGTTGTGTTGTGAGTTGGAAAGCAACTCTGCAGCATGTTGTTGCATTATCTACTACAGAGGCGGAGTATATGGCGCTTACGGAAGCTGTTAAGGAAAGCATTTGGCTTAAAGGACTACTAATCGAGCTGGGAGTAAACCTAAGGTCAGTGGTTGTGAATTGTGATAATCAAAGTGCAATTCATCTCTCAAGAAATGCAATGTTTCATGAGAGGACGAAGCATATCAACGTGAGGTATCACTTCATCAGGGAGATCGTGGAATCTAAAGAGATTGAAGTGGCGAAGATAGGCACGAAGGATAATGCAGCTGACGCGTTTACAAAGGTGGTTCCAGGTCCGAAGTTCAAGTATTGCATGAAGATACTTGGTGTCGGGATTAACTAGTCTAGTCACTAAGGTGGAAATTGTTAGTATTAGTGTCGAGTCTAGTTAATATATACGATAAGTAGAAGGTAGCTAAGTGTCTTTTTCTTTATATGTTTGTTTGAGTGGGCTGGAACCAAAGCCCATTCCTAGTCGGTGTAGACTAGGGCATCCACCCCCTCACCCTATAAAAGGAGGTGAGGGGGTGATGCTCAAAACACACACGCATTCTTCTATTCTTTCCTTTGTAACCGAGTTCGAGGTTTTGTGGTAATACAATATAATCGTTCGGTTCAACTTGTAGTGTTTCGTTCTTCTCGTTTATTTATTCTTCAAAGGGTGTCGTTTGAAGGTGCTACTTGTGCTCGATACATACCGCGATCTAGCGTTCCGCGATCGAGCTTCGGTTTGTTGTCGTAATCGTCCAACAAGTGGTATCAAGAGCTACAGGTTATTGTGGTCTTGAAGTTCGAGGGCTGGTTCGTGGGTTCGAGCAAGGAAACTAGGTTTTTAGTTTTCTTTAAGTTGCAAGTTAGAGACGTAGAAGACGAGTAGTTAACCACAAGGAGGACTTGTTGCGTTTTCTTGTGGAACAAATTTTTAATATAATCGATTAAATTGGTTTATAATTTATCGATTGGTTATTTGTTCGTGATCGAGGTTTAGGGTTTCTAATTAAATCGATTTGCAAGAAGGTATTTTTTGGCAACAAGGGTTAAAGAATATGTCGTCGATAGCGAAGTTTGACGTCGAAAAATTCGACGGGTCTAATGACTTCGGGTTGTGGCGTGTGAAGATGCGGTGTCTATTAATTCAACATGGTTGGGAGGCTGCGTTAGATCCATTCCCGGAAACCATGGCGGACGCTGAAAAGACTGCGGCGTTGAAGAC
The DNA here is from genome assembly GCA_026074375.1 of Tanacetum coccineum. Lineage (NCBI taxonomy): Eukaryota > Viridiplantae > Streptophyta > Magnoliopsida > Asterales > Asteraceae > Tanacetum > Tanacetum coccineum. The sequence goes on from BQNB010178438.1 coordinate 12,296, forward strand.
GGATGTCTACAAGAAAGCACACAGTGCCTTACTCTTGTGCTTGGATAACAAGGTGTTGAGGGAAGTCAACAAAGAAGATTCTGCGGCGGGTGTTTGGTTAAAGTTGGAAACTTTGTATATGACAAAGTCTTTAGCCAATAAATTGTACTTAAAGAAGAAGCTGTTCACTTTCTACATGGATTCAGGTAAGAAATTATCTGAACACTATTTTACCGGGGAATGCTCCCCTTTACCCAAAAAAAAATTATCTGAACATGTAGATGAGTTTAATAAGTTGATCGGTGACTTGGCGAACATAGGCGTTGATATTGATGACGAAGATCAGGCATTCATGTTACTTACGTCATTACCATCTTCATATGATAACTTTATGAAGACATTGCTTTATGAAAGAGAGTCGCTCACTTTGAAAGATGTCTTGTCTAGCCTCAATTCACGGGAGTTGAAAAAGAGGACAGATGCAAAAGATGATGGTGATGGGTTATATGTAAGGGGAAGGTCGGATCATCAGAGTAATCAAGGACGTGGTAGTTCGCGATCAAAGTCGAAAGGTAAAAGAACTTATAAACTGAAGT
>BQNB010178439.1:0-12870 GCA_026074375.1 Tanacetum coccineum
GCTCCGCGCCTCGTGAGTTGACCGGTACCAAAAGCAACAAAAAGAAAACAAACTGTTACGGTTAAAACAATATTAACATTTCAAATTTTCACTTACTTTTAACAAAACAAACATGGCCCAACATTGAACTAATAAAGCGCAAGCCCATGTTTAACAAACCAAACGCATTCAGTTATCAAGTAAGAAACTAGCTTTTCTATTTTAATTCTTTCTAATAAGCCTAAGCACGAATCAAATAAGCTCACATTAATAAGCTAACATATGAACAAGCTTCTACTCATAATTAAGCTATGATTCCACTACTTTGAACAATTAAAAGCTTAAACTAAAGTTATCAAACTAATCGAATAAGCTCAAAATTAGTCACCAAAAATGAACACCATTTAAGACCTTAATAAGCTAACGAGATTAAACATTTAGCATGACGAGATAAGCACATCTAACAACCTAATAAGCTTTAGAACGAAATATGCAAGAAATACGAAAATAAGCTAAAGAAAAATAAGCTAAAAACGAGATCTACGACCTAGATTACTAACTAAGCCTATCACCTAAATGAAGTAAGCATTAAACTAGACGAATAAGCAAATGAGATTAGTAGCAAGGACTTAGGATACACTTTAAGCATATAATCGTTTCGAAAAGCAACACGAGTAAGCAAATCAGCTCGCAAAACTTCAATCTAGCACTTTAAGCTCACTTTAGACAAAATAATCTATTTTGAAGCTCATCTAATCAGAAAATACGAGTTTCTAATAAATCAAAAACGATATAAGCACAAAAATAAGCTACATTCGAGCTTATTTTAGCATATTATCTCGAAAGGTACTTAAAAACAATTGATAATGAGTCGAATTAGCTTGGAGAGCTTATAGGAGTCATTATCTAGACTTTTAAGAACTTTTGATAATAATAAGCCACGAAAATAAACACGAATATTTAGCTTATAGAATAAGCTACACGAAAACAAAGATTTAATAACAAAATAAGCGAAAACAGAGTAAGAAAGCATATCAATCCGTTAGATCTGTCAACTACGCGCTAATACAACATCTCACTCGTTTCTCTTTACGAGTATCATCGCACAATAAGCTCGTGAAATAAGCTAGTACAATAAGCACAAATTTTAAAAATAAGCTACTACAATTATGAAATAAGCTAAAAACTTAAAAGCTAAAACTAAGAAAAAATATAAAAAAAGAAATAAAGACTAACCGGACAAAAAGTGATGGGTGTTCCGAGAGGCTTTTATATTATAGCCAAGAAGGGTGGAAATGAAAATATCATCCTAATCATTTTGAAATCATGAGCCAATCAAATTCTTGGATCCGGTGTCACACGATATTGAGAAGAGATCCAGCCGCTCAGCTTGCTCCACATAAGCTTTTGAAAGCTTCATTATTACGCAGTGTTTTTGGACTGTTGGATCATTTATATAAAATTTGCCTTTGCATTTTGAGAAGTAATAACACCCATCGCCACGTGTAAAGATTTCATTTGTCCTTTTCATTTAGTGCGCTGTCACGTGAGTGCAAGGGATTATTTAGCATACACGTGATGTGATGAACATGTATTCATTCAATATATTTAAAACTTCACGTTTTACTCTTCTATCAATGGGCCGAACATAATTTTTCAACCATGATGGGCTTCTTTTTAACACTTAAGCAAGTGATGGGCTTAGTAAATGTATGGATCGGCCCAGCCCTTATAAAGGGTATCGGGTCGACCCAATAAATTATGAAGGCGCCTTCGGACTCGAAATTCCATGCTCTTTCCACTGGTATGCTCGACGACTTTTCATGACTTTGTCTTGATCTTGATATTAAGCACTCTTAATCGAAACGAAACCGTTATTACTCGTTTTGGCTCCGTTTTCAATTATTTTTACCTGCAAGACATAAAAATACTAAACAAACATATTTGCAAAATAATTATCCTTATTTTAGCATTTTTAGTCTAATTAATAGTGTTTTACGGGGTATAAACGATGTGTGTTTTAGCACACATCAGATTCTCTCACACTAAGCCATTGTTGGTCTCACACGCAATGTTAATAGAACAAACCCGAAAATAAATAATTTTATCCCCTTTTAACCTATGACCCTTCACAATCAAACAAGAACATAAAATGTCTATTAAAAGGTTCAAAAATCATTTAATTCGCAAGCACCCCTGTTTTAACCGCTTTATTCAATAGTAGATAAAAAACTAAGATAAAAATTAAATAACATTATTTAAAAAGCTTTAAGAACGGTAGTTCATCATCGTTGATTTTCACAATCCCCAAACTAATCTTAAAACGAAATCACAGTTAAATATAAGATTAGATGCTAACACTACTCATAAATGCTAATTGTGTAAGTAAAAACTTTAACTCTTCGCTCCCTTATTCCTAAATCCTCTAAAGATTTCTATTATTATTATTGGCGACAAATAAATTATGGCCTTATTTTAATAAAGTAAACCCGGTTTAGACCATAATTAGTTTGAAATCCTTTCCTAAAGAGACGATATGGTGAGAATAAGTCCAACATTAAGGTTCTAATTTCGCACGATTTAGGGGTTATCTTTTTTAGATAACACCGGATCAGAAAAGTGCTATATTATTATATTGCAACATTATTAAACCTCGTCCTTTAGAAAGCTGCCAACAACGGGTTATGAGCCGGTAAAGATGCAGCAAACATATTCCACTTCGGTAAATTCCTCCTCGACTTTAGAAGGCCTGCTACATCCGGTTTTGTGAGCAGGCAAGATCAGCAAACTTTGATCATCTCGGATTATTACTATGTGCCTATTTTAGAAAGACCGCAACATCGGATGAGGACCGGCAAGATATTAAACTTTTATCAGCCACAGTTTTTTTTATTCTTAATTAATTACCCATCCACCCTTTAAAACGACTACTCACATCAGTTGTGAGCCGCAAGAGGAGTGGTCTTATTTTTCGAGCTTCGGTTTATTACATAACTTATTATTATTAGCCAAATTTCAAGTCCTGTGGTCTTTTAACAACTGTCACATCGGTATGCGAGCCAACCATGGTCCAGAGTCGATTTCCTCCTCGCAACTAATGAAAAACCTCGATGTTTAACGCTTACTCACCAAAGAATCTCACAAGGGATCTAAACTAAGAATCACAAAAACAAATACCTATTTATTCAACAATTATAACGTTTATTAAGCTGGTGGGAGCAAAAAGCCACAATTAACCTTTATGAGTTCTAAAGAGATCCAACTACTCCACGCTTAGCATCTAACTTATATTCAACTCTATCATTTTTTGTTCTTTGCAAAATTTTAAAGTTAAGCAAACGCTAAGTCTCAAAAGCTAAAGGGAAAGCTAGAGTTTAAACTCGATCAAGTCAAAAGCTACCAAGTTCTACGAGCCTACTTATTATTAACATTTTTATATTTTCATCATTTTTCCATTTTTTTCATTATTTTTTTTATATATCATAATAAAACAATAAAAAATTTAAAATTTTGGTCAAAACGGGGTTGCGCGGGAACACAGACAAGCACATGTATGATCACATTTCGATAGAAATCCCCCCCACACTTAGAATAGAACATTGGCCTCAATGTTTAAAAATGTCGGGTTTTACCCCCACACTTAGGAACGAAAAAGGCAAATGCAAAAAAAATTCTAAGTGTGAAAGGGGAAACAAAATAAATATACATGATCAGGATTGAGGATTCCAAAATAAGCAGAAGATCAAAGACCGGATGATTGGAGGATTGAAAACAAGCACGGGTCTTCATGATCTTAAGGAATCCTGCAAAAACAGAACCACATACCATAGAAAGAAGCACGCCCCCACACTTGGGCTATAAAATCACACACTTATTTATTAAGAAAATAGAAAGAAGAAAAGACACGGGTTGCCTCCAAAGCCTTGTTTATGGTGCGAGTCTCTACTTGACCTCCTCATACATCATATCATCGTATATTAGGGGCGAAACCATTGAAGAGTAAATCTCCATCGGACTTTCATTCAAGATGTTTAGACAAACATTGAAGCACATGAAAGTTCCACTCCGATGAGATGCCACCGGCTCAAGACTAAAAACGGGAATGTCGGGGTCAAAAATAGTGTCTTCACTCCCGGAGGAGAGAAAAAAAGGAGATTCCACCGGATAGGTAAAATAAGGAAGAAAAAACTCGGATTAAACAAACATATGGAGGGAAAGTAGATGGCATCCCTCAAAGGGTAATTTCACAAATATATATTGGAAGAAAAAAATTTCTTATGAATCCCGGGGTCGAAAACTTTAACCCTACTCTTTAAATTATCAGGTTCGTCCTTTAAGCTTCTTGGGTCATGATCTAAAAACACCTCAAGAGGGAGATCAATAAGCAAACTCTCAAGATAGGTTATATCTCCTCCAAACTGATAACTTCTTAATATCCGTAGAAATATCTATATCTAGAAAAGCATCGATCTTATTATTTTTGCCTCTTGGGTCGAAACACTCATCCTAATTAGCATCAGAAAGAGGTGTGACAAGCAAAACCGGCTCATCAAGGTTAGAAACATAAGAGTCCTTACTCTCGATGTTCTCTAACACCTCATTAAAATGAGGATTTACGTCACTAGAGATATATTTGTCATCGAATTCGAAAAGAGGTTCGTGAGTAAATTTTAACATTTTCTTCGGAACTCTCATCGAATAGTGACTCGCCATCACTAAAGGTAAAATCTCATTTTGAATCGAAAAGAGGGTTAGAGAAAGTCATGGATTTTTTCTCATAAACGTTAATGGGAGAGAAATTATCACACGAAGGTAAATCACAAACACTCGGATGTATCCTCGGAATCACTTGGGATTGGAACAAGTTCCTCAACACTAGACTTTATGAATTCGTCTGATTCCTTTTTAGGAATAGTGTTAAGTTCCTCATTCCCCATGATGAAAGAGTCCTCGGGCTCCAAATTCGATAAAACGGGTGTGATTGCAATAGACAGAGGAAGTTGAGAAATAATTTCATTTAAAAGAATAATACCTCTCCTCGAATCATCTTCATCATAGCAAAAAAAGATTTGAAACGTTGGCGAAGTACTAAAATTAAGCCACCTGGCTAAATAGTGAAGCTCTTTCTTTTATTAATCGCAATACCATATCCATTGAATTTACTTTAACTCAACAATCAATCTCCATTCCCTTCTAAAATGAATATCTATTTTCTCATTACGATAATCTTTAATTTGTAAGTCATTACTTAAACTTTTCATTTCATCTAAATAATGATGCTTTAGATCCTCCATTTCTTTGAGACTCATTTCATGAGGAGGATTGATTATAAAAGCCGCTGCTGTCATTCCACGAAATTCCGCAAACAGAGGGCCACAATTTTCAATGATTTCTTTATTTAATTTACTTATCCACTCTTGATTTATAATCGGAGGCTGATGATCGATGGAATACTGCGGGGGTTGATCAAAACCGGAATAATTAGGCTCAAAATAGTTTTGATTCATCGGTTGACATTGAAAAGTCTCATGAGGACCCCCACAGTTTTCACAGCAAAGATATTGTTGTGGAAAACTCGGTGAATTTTGTGATAATATTTTCACTAAAGTTTTGATTGTAGCTCGGTTCCTGCTCATAGACAAGCGGAAACCGAGGTGGACAAACATAACCATAATGAGAATCGTTCCCACATAACTCACACGAGTATGTCTCGAACTGGGGCTGTGGAGGTGGGTAAGAAATCGGTGCGTTTTCATTATAAGAATAAAGGATATGGGTTTTTTTTTTTTTCAAGACAACTCATTTCCGGATCCTACACGGCTACGAACAATCCCGGACATTTTCCCACCATTAAACGGACCTCCACACCACGAGCAACCAAAATGGTTATCGAAGAAATTGAAGATTAACGGATAAGAGGAAAAGAAGATAAGAATTATACAAATTAGAGGATTAAAGGATAATGTTTTAGATTTCTATAAGATAATAAAAAGAAAAATAAAAATATTTGTTGGTATTTTTTATATAAAAAAAAAGAAAAATAAAAATAAATATAAGAAGAAAAATATTTTTGAATTTTTTTTTATATTTTTAATAAGTACGAAAATAAACCCTTCCGAAGAACAGAATCTTCAAGCACTAACTCAGAAACCATCACCAAACGTAAAAATCTACAACCTCTCCTCCCCGGCAACGCGCCATTTATTAATTCAAGCCAAATATCTATTATAATTAAATAAATATCCTAAAATTTCTCAAACAAATTATAGTCTAATTACAGTATCCCGGCGTTTTTTGATACAGAAAAATTACTTGAGGACAAGTAATAGTCTATCTTCTGAGTGTCGTATCCACGGCGAAAGATGAATTAAAATCCATGTAAGTGTTTTGTTTGATGCGTGAATATCGATTATGATTTTTGTTTTTGGTTTTAAAACTAATTTTAATCACTTAAAAATACCAATTAAATCTAGAATTACTAATAATAAAACAACCAAATTTAAAGCTAAATGAATCTAAAAGATATTAAAGACTATAATCTTGCAAACGATGTGTAAGTTCATTAGTGTGAATTAAGTCTATTAACGAATTAATTTCTATTGAAAGATAATGTAAATCTCACACGTTGGTTTATTTTGACAAAAACCTCTTAAAAAAGATACTATAATTACTAAGATGATAGTTTGACTATTTCTCCGCTTTGCCTTTGAAACATTACAAAACTATAAATCTAGATAATCAAAGATTATTAATCAACTAAACCTTTTTTTAAATTCAAACTTAATTCCCAAATCAAAATTTCACTTAACAAGCATTAATTATACTACTTGCTACTCATAATAATCAAATAAGAAAAGCAAAACATTTTTAATCTAAGCTACACTATTGTATTGAAAAAGGATAGAAAATGGAACCGAATTGAAGACCCGCAATTAAACGTAAAAAAAAAAAACCACCCGATTATTTAGCCTAAAACAAATAATCAAATTCGGTTTAGCTAAATAAACACTTAAGCTCAGCGCCTCGTGAGTTGACCGGTACCAAAAGCAACAAAAAGAAAACAAACTGTTACGGTTAAAACAGTTTATAACATTTCAAAATTTCACTTACTGTTAACAAAACAAACATGGCCCAACATTGAACTAATAAAACGCAAGCCCATGTTTAACAAACCAAACGCATTCAAATATCAAGTGAGAAACTAGCTTTTCTATTTTAATTATTTCTAATAAGCCTAAGCACGAATCAAATAAGCTCACACGAGTAAGCTAACATATGAACAAGCTTCTACTCAGAATTAAGAGCTATGATTCCTCTACGACAACAATAAAAAGCTTAAACTAAACTAATCTGAATAAGCTCAAAATAAGTACACCAAAAACGTACACCATTAAGACCTTAATAAGCCTAACGATTAAACATTTAGCATGACGAGATAAGCACATCTAACAACCTAATAAGCTTTAGAACAAAATACGGCAATAAGCTAAAAACGAGATCTACGACCTAGATTACTAACTAAGCCTATCACCTAAACGAAGTAAGCATTAAACTAGACGAATAAGCAAATGAATTATAGCAAGACTTAGATACACTATAAGCATATAATCATTGTTTTCGAAAAAGCAAGCACGAGTAACAAATAAGCTCACAAAAGTTAATCTAGCACTTTAAGCTTACTTTAAGACAAAAATAAACTATTTAGAAAGCTCATCGAAAAAGACAATACGATTGCTATAAACAAAAACGATATAAGCACAAAAATAAGCTACATTCGAGCTTATTTTAGATTATTATCTCGAAAGGTACTTAAAAACAATTGATAATGAGTCGAATTAGCTAGGAGAGCTTATAGGAGTCCATTATCTAGACTTTTAAGAACTTTTGATAATAATAAGCCACGAAAATAAACACGAATATTTAGCTTATAGAATAAGCTACACGAAAACAAAGATTTAAGAACAAATAAGCAAGAAATAATCAAACCGAGATCTTCAATAAGCATCAAATCATCCATTATTACATCATCAAAATAAGCTCGTGAAATAAGCTATTTACAATAAGCACAATTTTCAGAAATAAGCTACTACAATTAGAAAAAGCTAAAAAATTAAAAGCTAAACTAAAAAAAAAAAATTTATTTTTATAAAGATATTAAAAAAATAAAGACTAGCCGATAAAGTGAGGGGTGGCGAGTAGGCTTTTATAGCCAAGGAAGGGTGGAAATGAAAATATCATCCTAATCATTTTGAAATCATGAATCAAATCAAAATTCCTAGAATCCGAGTGTCACAACACAGAGTGAATAAGAGATCTAGCCCTCAGCTTGCATCCCCACGTTGCCTTATTGAAGCTTCATTATTACGCATGTTTTTGGACTGTTTGGATCATTTATATAAAATCTGCCTTTGCATTTTGAGAAGTAATAACACCCATCGCCACGTGTAAAGATTTTATTTGTCCTTTTCATTTAGTGCGCTGTCACGTGAGTGCAAGGGATTATTTAGCATACACGTGATGTGATGAACATGTATTCATTCAATATATTTAAAACTTTATGTTTTACTCTTCTATCAATGGGCCGGACTTAATTTTTCAACCATGATGGGCTTCTTTTTAACACTTAAGCAAGTCATGGGCTTAGTAAATGTAAGGGTCGGCCCAGCCCTTATAAAGGGTATCGGGTCGACCCAATAAATTATGAAGGCGTCGTCGAACTTGAAATTCCGTGCTCTTTCCACTGGTATGCTTGGCGACTTTTCACGACTTTGTCTTGATCTTGATATTAAGCACTCTTGATCGAAACGAAACCGTTATTACCTGTTTTTGCTCCGTTTTCAATTATTTTTACCTGCAAGACATAAAAATACCAAACAAACATATTTGCAAGATAATTATCCTTATTTTAGCATTTTTAGTCTAATTAATAGTGTTTTATGGGGTAAAAACGATGTTTGTTTTAGCACACATCAGCTCCCCAAAAGTTATACAAAGTTACACACTTAAAACCCTAAATTCGGTCTTGTATATATATAGAAATCGTTGCGACGGCGTCCAATTGTAGTCGCGGCGCCGTCACAAAGTAGAATCTTCTAGGTCTGATTTAAGTCGGTTACGTCCTGACGCCGTCGTCAATTCTCTGACGCAGTCACTGGATAGATCGCGACGACGTCGCTTTATGCTGGCGACACCGTCTCCACACTCTGTGAGACGATTCTTCAAGAGTTGGTGTAGGTCGGTAATCTTGTCCGTTTCTTTTCCAAATGAGCCCAAGTCACTCGTATTTCCTCTAAATACATCTAAGTGCTAAAACCTGAAAACAAATGAGTAAGAGCACATAATCCGACATATTTGCATGACTTTAAGGGTTAAATGACCTTAAATAGTGTATATGATGACACCTCATCAAAATACCGCTACGCAACATTGGGATTTGCTTGTCCTCAAGCAAATGGGCTTTTCTACCCAGACAACAGCAATATTGGGGCATTAACCTACTCATATAAAATGCAGTTTACAACACAAACTCTAGACCTCGTAATTAAAAGCACGGAAAGTGTCTACTAGCACCTCACATGAGTGTTTGGATTCTCTCTTTCCTCTTCGGGTTGTATAATTAAATTATAACAACTAGGGAAATATAGAATTAACACGCCATAACTTGTTCGAGCATATAAATATCAAAAGGCTTGGTAAAGGATCTACACCTCCACCGCTGGGACGCAAGTATAATTATACTATCAAAGAGGTCTGTTTTAAAAGGTTTTGTGGGTGTAGGTGTAAGATAACATTAACAGAAATGGAAATGGATGGGATACATTTGGGGAGTGACTTTTGGGTGAATTTGGAATGGAAGTGTTAGCTAATTATTTATAAGAATACATGCTGGTTGGATTGCTAAGCTAAAGACTCGGATAAGATATACAAACTCTACAAAACTCTACATGAGTCTTTTTATTTTTCTTTTCTTGACTCTATGATAAACATAACATAAGCAAATGGCAGCCCGTATATTTTTTTTACTTTTTTAAATAAATATTTTTTTTTGATTTTTTTTCTTTCTTTTTCATATTTTTTTGTACACTTTTACCCTGCCATTGCTTAAACATATAATAATCATGGGGGTTTATAGATGCACCCCTACACTTGAACTTTTACATACTCTATATTTACAATCTAACTAATGACCTGAATTAAGGCGGATAAACATAACATGGAGCTTATTGAGCTCTATTGGGGGTAATAAGTTACTTCTTCCCCAATTCTTCATAAGATGAATACTACCATGAATCCCAATAATCCCAAAACAGTATTTACAACGACAAGGACTTAGCAACCGTGTACTCAATAATTAACTTGGGTTAAAACAATAATGTACTGAAAGCGAGTACATACAATGTAGGCTAAGGCAATTTTGGTGTAACAATTGGTTCAAGGGTGACAATGCTCTTCATTAATAGTCTGGCTTAACCAGAAATTTACGAGAACCGTGAAAAAGGATAGACTCGGAGGGTTGTACTAGGGGTATCTTGCACTAAAAATGAGTGCATGGCAAGGGTGTGGGATAGTTATATAGTCGATGTGACCATTGATGTCGTCCTAAAAGACTAGTCGAGTAATATATATAAGTAATCACGTCGGATAAAAATTACTTTAGGAAAAGTAATAGTTTATCCTCTGGATGTCGTGTCCCAACGAGAGATGAATTTGAATTTCACGAAAGCGTTTAGTTTGATGCTTGAATATCGAATATTTTTGGTTTTGGTTAATAAACTAAGAACGATATATAATTAAAGATATGCTTGCTAAGTGATTTGATTAGATCCTTAAATGTGAATTAAATATTCAATTAAGTTCTTATCGATGAATCAATATCTTTCTAACAAATTATCTTCTTACAATGTTGGCTTATATTGAAAACAACTTTTATTAAGATATCGATTACTAAATTAATACCTAGTTATTCTTACGGCTTTTGCCCGTTCGAATAACCAAAACAATTTAACACTTAACAAGCATATATAGAAATCTACTTTTTAAGCATACTAATCAACAAATAAGCAAGCATAAACATTTTAAGCTAAATAAATCTAAACTACTAAAATTGAAAAGAGAAGGAGGAAAGAACCAAATGAAGAACCGCAATGATATAAAACCACCCGATCTTACAAACTTAATAAATAAATAAGCTTATCACTTTAAAGCTTCTACTTCACTAATTAGCAAATAAAGGTGTCAACTTTATCTACTAATTACTTCTATAAAAACCATAAAGATCAAAACTTTATCTATTTATCAAACTTATAAGACCCTTAAGCTCCGACCTTAGATGATAGAAGGATGAAATAAGAGATAAGACAAGAAAACAAGAGATTAGGAAAATAAGCTATAAGCTAAAGACTTTAAATTCAAAATATTAAGTATTTTGAAATAGAAAAGCTAAAGCTAGTAGATCTAGACTAATAAGCTATTTTAAAAACTTTTATAAAAACTAGATCTATTTGAAAACTAAATTGAATAAGCTAGATCTAAAAAAATAAAACATGAAATAAGCTAATAAGCTAATCGAATACGCTCTTAATAAGCTTATCCGAAAACTATACGAAAAGTAGATCGAGAAAAAGCCAAGTGCTTATTTCGAAAATATATAAGCTTAAAATCAATTCAAATAAGCTATAGAAGCTTAGTTGATTACGAGATAATAAGCTATTAAGCAATAAGCTCAAAGTAAGCTTAAAAAGAAAATAGAAGAAAATAGAGGATTAGAAAAAGAATAAGCCATAAGAAAATAAGCACTTCAATCTTTAAAACATCTTCAATAATAAGCTAAAAAGATTTGATTACAATAAGCTAAATAAGCTATAAAAGCTTTTACAATAAGCTAAAACTATACTATACTACTCCTAAAACTAACCTACACTACTATGAAAATTAAACTAAAAATATAACACCCTAACAAATGCACAACTGCGTCCTATTTATAACCTAAAGTGGGTATGAGGGGCATTTTCGTCTTTTCAGGTCCTCTTCCAATCATATTGCTAGATCTGGGGATAATATTATTGCCAGCTGCTATGGGAAGAAGAGAGTCAATCAGTGTCTGCAACGTGCCCTTCTAGAATACTCGGATCCTGTGTATCCAATCATTATCACTAATCATTGCCTTGTTTTTAAGCGTCTTATGACAGCTGACTTTTGTCATTTTGTCCACGTGGCAGCCTGTGATTGGCTAGCCACCTTGTACACCCTGAACCTCGTACTCACCCTTCTGATTTCTGAACCTAGTACTGACCCTCTATAGTACCTCGGACCCAGAAAGCAATCATTAGTTGGCTACGTGTCACCACCTAAGTGGTGCCACGTGGCATGATACTGTTCCGGCACCGTCACCGGAGCCACCGCCGAACCACCGGTCAACGGTTACAAACCACAGTGAGCCACCACCAGACCACTGGTCAACGGTGGTTGACCGCCAGTCAACGACGGGTCAACGGTCGGGTCTGGGTGCCACGTGGCACCACGTGGCAGCTGACGTGGCTTGAGGGGATATACCCTCTGCATGGCTCGAACATGAGACCTTGAGGATGGAGGTTTAAGCAACGAGTGGGAACCATCTGTGCTATACCAACCATCATAATATAACATGCAAAATAATTCATATATGGGCTCTTGGTCTTGGGCTGGGTTCTTATTAATACAAGGGTTCAAAATAGGTGTGTAAGGTTCAAATAAGAAAGGTTCTAATAGCAAGGCCAGTACCGCTGGACTCGTAATTTCGTGCTATTTCCAATGGTGTGATCGTGGAATATTAACAACTTCGTTTGAACCTTGATAAACGTGAAAACGTCGTCGAAAGTCACTCGAAAATTACCGTTTTCGCTTCTCTTTTTA
>BQNB010178440.1:1807-12869 GCA_026074375.1 Tanacetum coccineum
TATAAGTCATGATATTAAACGTAGAATAGTTGGTTTTCTTTCAAGCTCATAAGTATTAATTGTGGCTTTTTCTCCTATTAGTTTGTTTCATTTGTATATTAATAATGTTTAATAAATAAGGTTGTCCGGTTCAACTTAATCTTTTGTGAATTCCCACTAGCTTAGAAGACGATGCCAATAAAATAGGTACACATCAGGATTCGAAATTTTGGCATACTATATATATCATATGAATAATTGCTTTACTTACACCTTAAAGAGCCTTAGGGTATATGGTGTAAGTAGAGTTAATCATGAGATTACTTATGCCTTAGAGAGCCTAAGGGTATATGGCGTGAATGATTGAATCATGTTTAATAAATGATTTGTTTGTACCTTAAAGAGCCTTAGGGTATATGGTGCAAATTAAATCTCACTTGATTTATGTCTTAACGAGCCTTAGGGTATATGACATAAATCTAGTTAAATAAATAAGTAGCCTAATAAAAGCTAAATTTCGGTCACCTCGATGTGGACCTCATTGGTTTTCAAGGATAGGGGTAGAAGCTAATTTTTATCTTCAACCGTCCCGCTTTATTTTCGGATTTAATAAATATCGAAATAAGTCTTAAAGAGACTTTGGGTATATGACAAAAATAAAATCTTGAGATACAAATATAGGAATAAAGGAGGAAAAGTAATACACAATTAGTATTTATGAGTAGTGTTAGTATCATGACTTGTATTTGACAATGATCTTATTTTTAAGCTTAGTATGGAAAAGTGAAAGTTGGGGACGATGAATTTATTTTGCTTGTTCTATGATCCTAAGTATTATCAAGAATAATGAAAGCATAATGTTATGAAGTGTTGAAGTATGGAAAGTTATGAAAAAAAGCATAAAAATGGAAAATGTTGAAAATGGAAAAATGGGACTTTTCAGAACTAATATATCTTTAATCCCTTAAGATGAATACTTACCTACTTTTTGAGGTAATCAATCAAGGGGGATTAAGTATGGGGGAATTTGGTATGTGCTATTTTACACATACATTTTACATAATTAAACGGGCTAAAAAGACCAAAAATGACCAAAAACATGATAAAAATGCATTGTATTCGTATGTTTTGTGATTTGTGTCTTGCAGGTATCGGATATTCAACAAAAGGACAAAATTAAAGGCAAAACAAACAAAGCAGAGCACGAGAATGGAATGAGCACGAAGAAGCCAGAGCCGAAGGCGTACCCATCTTCTATGGACCAACCCGGGCTCACTTAATAGGCCGGGTCAGCCCAAAACCTAAACTATTAAACCATAAATCTAAGTCCATAATCCTAAACCATTTTAATATAAAATCTGGCCCAAAATAATATCCCAAGCCCAATACCTAGCCCAAGTCAAACTTTTATAAAACACGGGTCAAAACAGTCATAATTACTGTTTATCATCCCCTTCTTTCTCACCTCTTTTACCGCCAAAAACCACGAACAGGGTAAATCATATCACACGCTTCAAAGTACGCTCATAAAGACTTCTAGAAGCCTTTGTATGACACGTCTGACACAAGGGGAGCCACGCTGGCAATCCCCAACATTCTCATTGGCTAAAGAGACGTGACACTCAATCTAACGATCAAGATTGGATGATTAGAGGTAGTTATGATTGGATGGCTATGATTGGAGGATGGGGGAGCGTCCAGAGGGCTAGAAGCTTCACCTCACTCCTATAAAAGGAGGCTTCACCACACAGAGCAAGGCATCTAGTTTAGGAGTAGAGTAGTATAGCTATTAGCTTATTTTCCCAGCTTATTTTATTGTAATTCAGCTTAATATAATTCCCTTTTTATTAATAAAAGTGTTTGTTTTAGTTTTCATGAATTGTGCTTTTAATTCTCACTTTATGCAATTTTCTTAAAAATAAGTCTTAATATGTTTTAAGCTAAATTAGCCATTTCATATTCAAGTTTAGCTTTCAGAAGCTCAAATAAGCCTCAAAAGCTTATTTGAGCTTATTGGTTAAGTTTCTTCACAATTAGTTAAGGTTTGAGGTTTTAAGAGCTTAATGGATGATAAGCCAGTCATGGATGGGCTTATGGCTTTCTTACCAGCTTATCTATAAGCTGGAGCTAGTTGAGTAACTCCTCGAGCATTTTCTACCCTTGTTTAAGCAAAGGGTTTAGTAAGTTTAACTTTTCATCTTTAAGCTTATTTACTATTCATCTACTTATTTTAGTGCTTAATACTGCTTATTATTAATGTTTATTGCTTATCTATGCTTAATCATAGTTTAAATTGTCTTGGTTCATGTTTTCATTTAAAACTGTCTAATTAGCCTAAAAATGCTTATTCTGTGTGCTCGTTTATAAGTGCTTATCAGCTGTAGGATTTTGCTTATTAGGTCTTGTGATTGTTAGTTTATTATCTGTTTTCAAAAACCTTAGCTTAAAACAGTCATAAACAAGTTTAAATTGGATTTCAAATTCTAAAAGGGGTGTTTGGCATAAGGATCAAATTTTTGGCGCCGCTGCCGGGTAGGTGTGTACGATTATCGCGTTTCGTTTGAAGATTAGTGATTGAAGACCCTTTCTCGTGAAGTTATCGCTTTCATTTGTGAATATTATTTTCTTATATTATAAAAATATAAAAATACAAAAATATTTTACACTTCTATTTTTTTCATTTTTTATTTTAATGATAAAAATAACCGTTTGTCAATTGTCGTTTCGCTCATCTTTAGTTAACAAACTATAAGAGAGGTATAAGGAGGGTCGATCCTACGAACTTTGACCCGAAAGGAGAAGGTTTTTAAAACGCTTCACGCTTACCCGCTCCTCCGCTTCTTTGTGCATTTTCTAGATAGCTACCGTGTACTTTTGACTTTCGGTTAACAAAAATATTTTTCTTTCTTATTTCTTTTCCTTATGTATTATTTGAAAATTCTATAAATATTCTTCTTTATCCTCTTATTCGTTTAATTCTTATCTTCTTTCCAAAATGTCTTGGTTTTCAAGATGTTCATGGTGTGGAGGTCCGTTTAACAGTGGAAATTGTCGGCATTGTACAAATGTAAGTTTTGGAGACGAATTTGTCAATAATCCCAAGCCCAATTTTAATGAAACACCCGATTTTTCCTAACCTCCTTCACAATTTCAAACATCTTCTTTGGACCAATGGCATTGTTTTCATTGTAAAGATCCATTAGAAAGAGGTGAACGTTGTAAACGATGTTCTTGCAAGTGGTGTGGATCAGGTCTTAGTGAAGGGTTTTGCTTCATTTGCGCTTCAAGTAATGAAAATTCATCTAATAATGATCTTAATCCAAACTCTTTCAATGATCCTCCAAACGATTTCACCCACCCTCCACAACCCCAGTACGAGACATACTTGTGCGAGTTATGCGGAAACAATTCTCATCATGGTTATGATTGTCCACCACAATTCCCGTTTGTCTATGAGCAGGAACCGTGTTACAATCAAAACTATGATGATAATTATTCACATAATTCATCAAGTTTTCTTTGTTGTAATTGTGGGGGGTCCTCATGAAAGTTTTCAATGTCAACCAATGAATCAAAACCACTTTGAGCATAATTCTAACTATTTCGGTTTTGATCAAACCCCGCAATTTTCCATCACTCATCAACTTCCTCGGAGATCGAATAAGGATATGTTGCTAGATATGGCAAGGCTAATTAAAGCTAGTCGAACCCTTTTGAATAGCAATATTTTTCCTCGTGAAGAAATGAGTATAAGAGTATTGTTGGCTAAGGAAATAATTCTCAAATTAATTCAAGTTTGGGACGAAAAGCAAATTAAACCATGGAGTTTGCCGGAATTGCTACTTCAACTTTCTAATGATTCACGAACTATTGCTAAAATTTTGAAACAACGTGAAGAAAAGCGTATTGAACGTGAGCAAGCAGCTAATCTGGCAGTTCAGAAAGAGAAGGAGGAGCATGCAGCTCAAAGTTTTACTCCATATTGGAATTTTCCTATTATTGACGATGATGATGATGAATACACTATTCAATATAGGGAATATCTAAAAGATCGTCCCTAAAGCAATCACAAACCACTTACCAACCGAGGAACCCGATAACTTCTAATACTGTGGACGAGCCAACTAGCACTATTCCCAGAAACAGAATTGGACAAATTAAGAAAGTCTAGTATTGAGAACCTTGTCCCAATCTCAAGTGAGTCCGAAGGTATTTTCGACAATATGTGTGATGTGGCTTTTTGTGATAAAAAACACTTTGATGCCGAGTCTGATCTTATGGAATCTTTGCTTAATCGAGATACTTCTATTGTTTATTCTCCTAAGATCAACTCTTTTTTGGAGGAGTTCTCCGGTGAACTCGCTCTAATTCCACCAGGAATTCATGAAGCTGATTTTGATCCAGAAAAAGATATTAGTCTCATTGAGCAATTGTTATACGGTGATTATGCTTCGAGTGATGACGATACTTTTTATAGCGAGAACATCTATTATGTTGAGGCATCACCTCCTGATTTTGAGCTCGTCAGCTTAGAGGATGTGAAGAATTTTGACACTGAAGATGGAGAGATTTGTACTGATATTCTTTTAACAATCAAGGACGATATTCTTCGTGATAAATTACGGAATATCAATCTCCTTATTTCTAAGATCGAATCTTTAAATGACAACCCTACTCCTGATTTTGTGCTCAAGTCTCACTCTTCATTTCCTATACCCGTTAAGGATAGTGACTTTTTCTTAGAAAAATCCGAGACATTTCTCTCTTTAGCTGAGCTTGAGACTTTTAGATTTTATATTGAAGAGAAGAATAGTAGCAGTACCACTGTTCATGCTGATATTTCTCTTTCCGAGTATGATTCTTTCATTTTTGAGATTAAGCCCCGATCAGGGAGAGATGACTAAGTTGTGGTGGAAGATATTTCTTGATAATACGTCAGAAGAACTTTATGTTTTAGCGGGCCTAATTGTTTTACCCACCCTTGAGGATCGCCATTATCTTTTCCTCACATATGTTATCTGACTTTTTCTTCCTTATTTCACCTATCCAGTGGATTCTTCTTTTCTTCTCTCCTCCGGGAGTGAGGATACCATTTTTGACCCCAGAATCTCTGATTTTCATTTTTCTTCTCTTGAACCGGCGACATCTCATCGGAGTGAAACTTTCATATGCTTTAATGTTTATCCAAACATCTTGAATCAAAGTCCGATAAAGATTTGCTCTTCCACATGTTTCGTCCCTAATATCACGATAATACGGGGAGAGTCAAGATAAAGACTTGCACAAAAATAAGCGCTTTGTGGGTGGCAACCCATGCTTATCCTTAGTATTAGTATATTAATATTTATTAATAAGTGTGTTGTGAGGAGGCTCGCCTCTTCCTTTCTTGTGTTTCGTGTTTTGTGGGTTTTTTTCCAGGATTGCCCGGATTTTGAAGGCTCTCGTGCTCGGTGTTTTGTCCATCGTCACTCAATCTTCTAATCCTTAGCATGCTTATATTGGGAATTCGATATCCTGAATCTTATCGGCTAACATTTATCTATTTGCATACTTAATAAAACGGCTTTAGAGTTGCGTAGAGACTCTGCCTAAAACATTGAGGACAATGTTTTGTTCTAGTATGGAGGGAATCTATCGATTTGATTATACATGTGACCGTTGTTCTCACGTAACTCGTTTTTCTACCAAAAATATGTGATTTATGAAGGAAAAAAATAGCAAATTTTAAAAAAAAATTGTGCATAAAAAAGTGATAAATGTTGGAATAAAGTGATGAAATAAGTATTGTAACACAAATAAAAGTGAGAACGAGAAATAAATTTTGATCCGACTAGTTTTATACCTTAGCTTTTTCCTTAACATAATTAAATCAAGTTTGTTGCTAGTCTTATGTAGGCTTATCCATTATGCCGAACTTGATTTGTTAGAATTAAGATTGTTGCCAGTATATGTGACTTGTTAAAGTGCCGATCTTAATTCGCTAGGCTAATCCTTCAACGAGTCTCTACTTAGAGATTTTAAATTTGCGAAGGAAACGAAAATAGATAGAGCGAGTATAAAAGTCATGATATCTAAGCCGTGGAAATCGAATGGTTTCTTTAGAGAGCTTATACGTATTAATTGGTGGTTTTTTCGCCCCATTATTTATTTCACTGGTTATTAATAATGTTTTAATAAATAAAGGTTGTCGGTTCCAAGTTTTAATTTTTAGTAACTTTCCACTAACTTGGAAGACGATGCCAATAAAATAGGTACACATCGGGATTCGGAATTTGGCATACTATATATATCATATGAATAATTGCTTTACTTACACCTTAAAGAGCCTTCGGGTATATGGTGTAAGTAGAGTTAATCATGAGATTACTTATGCCTTAAAGAGCCTAAGGGTATATGGCGTAAGTGATTAAATTGTTTGTACCTTAAAGAGCCTTAGGGTATATGGTGCAAATTAAATCTCACTTGATTTATGTCTTAAAGAGCCTTAGGGTAATAAAAGTTTGGAAAAACCGGAAAAATCAAGTTAAATACATAAGGAGCCTAATAAAAGACCAAATTTCGTCACCTCGCTGTGGACCTCAACGGTTTTGCAGAATAGGGTAGATAGCTAAATAATTTTTTTATCTCAACCCGTCCGCTTTATTTTCGGATTTAATAAATATCGAAATAAGTCTTAAAGAGCTTTCGGGTATAGGAAAAAAATAAAATATTGAGATACAAAATTAAGAATAAGGGAGGAAAAGTAACACACAATTAGTATTTATGAGTAGTGTTAGTATCATGACTTGTATTTGACAATGATCTTGTTTTTAAGCTTAGTATGGAGAAGTCAAAGTTGGGGACCATGAATTTATTTTGCTTGTTCCATGATCCTAAGTATTATCGAAGAATAATGAAAGCATAATGTTATGAAGTGTTGAAGTATGGAGAGATATGAAAAAGCATAAAAAATGATGAAAAATATTGAAAATGGAAAAACGGGGCTTTTCAGAACTAATGTTTCTTTAATCCCTTATGATGAATACTTAGCTACTTTTCGAGGTAATTAATCATGGGGGATTAAGAATCTTAGTTTTCTAAAAGTGTTATTTATAATATTGCGTGAGGACACGGTAATACCTTAGTATGGGGGATGTGGGGTTGGAATTTATAGGTATTGGTTAAATACACTATACCATTACGCCAATTAACCCAAGCTCAAAAGACAAAAAAATGACCAAAAACAAGGATAACAATGCATTTATTCGTATGTTTTGTTGATTTGTGTCTTGCAGTACGGATATTCAACAAAAGACAAAAGTAAAGCAAAACAAACAAAGCAGAGCACAAAGAAGGAGGGGGGAAAATGGAAGAGCACGAAGAAGCCAGAGGCCGAAGCGACCCATCTTCTATGGACCAACACCCCCGGGCTCACTTAATAGGCCGGGCTCAGCCCCAAAAACCTACACTATGAAACCATAAATCTAAGTCCATAATCCTAAACCATTTTAATATAAAATCTGGCCCAAAATAATATCCCAAGCCCAATACCTAGCCCAAGTTAAACTTTTATAAAACACGGGTCAAAACAGTCATAATTACTGTTTATCATCCCCTTCTTTCTCACCTCTTTTACCGCCAAAAACCACGAACAAGGTAAATCATATCACACGCTTCAAAGTACGCTCGTAAGGACTTCTAGAAGCCTTTGTATGACACGTCTGACACAAGGGGAGCCACGCTGGCAATCCCTAGCATTCTCATTGGCTAAAGAGACGTGACACTCAATCCAACGGTCAAGATTGGATGATTAGAAGTAGTTATGATTAGATGGCTATGATTGGAGGATGGGGAGCGTCCAGAGGGCTAGAAGCTTCACCTCACTCCTATAAAAGGAGGCTTCACCACACAAAGCAAGGCATCTAGTTTAGGAGTAGAGTAGTATAGCTATTAGCTTATTTTCCCAGCTTATTTTATTGTAATTTAGCTTAATGTAATTCCCTTTTTATTAATAAAAGTGTTTGTTTTAGTTTTCATGAATTGTGATTTTAATTCTCACTTTATGCAATTTTCTTAAAAATAAGTCTTAATATGTTTTAAGCTAAATTAGCCATTTCATATTCAAGTTTAGCTTTCAGAAGCTCAAATAAGCCTCAAAAGCTTATTTGAGCTTGTTGGTTAAGTTTCTTCACAATTAGTTAAGGTTTGAGGTTTTAAGAGCTTTGGATGGTAAGCTAGCCTGGGAAGAGCTTATTGGACTTTACTGGCTTATTTATAACAAGCCAGAGCTTGTTGATTAGCTCTTAGAGCCTTAACTGCCCTGTTTGTGCAAAGGGTTTAGTAAGTTTGACTTTAAATCTTTGAGCTTATTTACTATTCATCTACTTATTTTAGTGCTTATTACTGCTTATTATTAATGTTTATTGCTTATCCATGCTTAATCATAGTTTAAATTGTCTTGGTTTATGTTTTCATTTAAAACTGTCTAATTAGTCTAAAAATGCTTATTCTGTGTGCTCGTTTATAAGTGCTTATCAGCTGTAGGATTTTGCTTATTAGGTCTTGTGATTGTTAGTTTATTATCTGTTTTCAAAAACCTTAGCTTAAAACAGTCATAAACAAGTTTAAATTGGATTTCAAATTCTAAAAGGGGTGTTTGGCATAAGGATCACCGATTCTCAATTCGCACTTCGCCGAGGATAAACGACCCGGGATGTTTTAGAAATTGCTTTGGTCAAAAGTGATCTTCTAGAATCCTGAGGGAATACTTACTATACTATTATTGACTAATCCTTATACTATATTTTACGTATACGTGTTTGGACTCGATCAATTTTTGGCGCCGCTGCCGGGGAGGTGTGTACGATTATCGCGTTTTGTTTGAAGATTAGTGTTTCGAAGACCCTTCCTCGTGAAGTTATCATTTTTCGTTTGTGAATATTTTCTTCTATTATATAAATATAAAATTAAAAAATATTTTACTCTCTATTATTATTTTCTTTTATTTTAATATTAAAAAATAACCGTTTGTTAATTATCGTTTCGGCTCACCTTTAGTAAACAAACTAAAAGAGAGGTATAAGGAGGGTCGATCCTACGAACTTCGACCCGAAAGGAAAAGGTTTTTAAAACGCTTCGCGCTTACCCGCTCCTCCGCTTCTTTGTGCGTTTTCTAGAGAGCTACCGTGTACTTTTGACTTTCGGTTAACAAAAATATTTTTCTTTCTTAATTATTTCTTTTCCTTATGTATTATTTGAAAAATCTAAAAATATTCTTCTTTATCCTCTTATTCGTTTAATTCTTATCTTCTTAACCTTCTTATCCGATAATTCTTCGACATGTCTTGGTTTTCAAGATGCTCGTGGTGTGGAGGTCCGTTTAACGGTGGAAATTGTCGGCATTGTACAAATGTAAGTTTTGGAGACAAATTTGTCAATAATCCCGAGCCCATTTTAAAAGATGAAACACCCGATTTTTCTTACCCATCTCCACAGCCCCAGTACGAGACATACTTGTGCGAGTTATGCGGAAACAATTCTCATTATGGTTATGATTGTCCACCACAATTCCCGTTTGTCTATGAGCAGGAACCGTGTTACAATCAAAACTATGATGATAATTATTCACATAATTCATCGAGTTTTCTTTGTTGTAATTATGGGGGTCCTCATGAAAGTTTTCAATGTCAACCGATGAATCAAAACCACTTTGAGCATAATTTTAATTATTCCGGTTTTGATCAAACCCCGCAATTTTCTGTCACTCATCAACTTCCTCGGAGATCGAATAAGGATATGTTGCTAAATATGGAAAGGCTAATTAAAGCTAATCGAACCCTTTTAAATAGCAATATTTTTCCTCATGAAGAAATGAGTATAAGAGTATTGTTGGCTAAGGAAAGAATTCTCAAATTAATTCAAGTTTGGGACGAAAAGCAAATTAAACCATGGAGTTTGCCGGAATTGCTACTTCAACTTTCTAATGATTCACGAACTATTGCTAAAATTTTGAAACAACGTGAAGAAAAGCGTATTGAACGTGAGCAAGCAGCTAATCTGGCAGTTCAGAAAGAGAAGGAGGAGCATGCAGCTCAAAGTTTTACTCCATATTGGAATTTTCCTATTATTGACGATGATGATGATGAATACACTATTCAATATAGGGAATATCTAAAGAGATCGTCTAAAGCAATCACACCCGACTTACCAACCGAGGAACCCGATAACTCTCTAAGTATGAGGGACGAGCATCTTAGCACTATTCCAGAAACAGAATTGGACAAATTAATAAAGTCTAGTATTGAGAACCTTGTCCCAATCTCAAGTGAGTCCGAAGGTATTTTCGACAATATGTGTGATGTGCCTTTTTGTGATAAAAATCACTTTGATGCCGAGTCTGATCTTATGGAATCTTTGCTTAATCGAGATACTTCTATTGTTTATTCTCCTAAGATCAACTCTTTTTTGGAGGAGTTCTCCGGTGAACTCGCTCTAATTCCACCAGGAATTCATGAAGCTGATTTTGATCCAGAAAAAGATATTAGTCTCATTGAGCAATTGTTATACGGTGATTATGCTTCGAGTGATGACGATACTTTTTATAGCGAGAACATCTATTATGTTGAGGCATCACCTCCTGATTTTGAGCTCGTCAGCTTAGAGGATGTGAAGAATTTTGACACTGAAGATGGAGAGATTTGTACTGATATTCTTTTAACAATCAAGGACGATATTCTTCGTGATAAATTACGGAATATCAATCTCCTTATTTCTAAGATCGAATCTTTAAATGACAACCCTACTCCTGATTTTGTGCTCAAGTCTCACTCTTCATTTCCTATACCCGTTAAGGATAGTGACTTTTTCTTAGAAAAATCCGAGACATTTCTCTCTTTAGCTGAGCTTGAGACTTTTAGATTTTATATTGAAGAGAAGAATAGTAGCAGTACCACTGTTCATGCTGATATTTCTCTTTCCGAGTATGATTCGTTTCATTTTGAGATTAAGCCCGATCAGGGAGAGATGACTAGAGTTGTGGTGGAAGATATTTCTGATAATTCGTCAAGAGAACTTTATGTTTATGTGCCTAATGTTTTACCCACCC
>BQNB010178441.1:0-12869 GCA_026074375.1 Tanacetum coccineum
CATAAGAAGCAATAGGAAACAAGAATTATTAACTATAATCAATTATACTCATTGAATTTATCACGCCTTAATTTGTGAATATGGAAGATCCACAATCATCAATAAGAAAACAACAAGATCTAATTAACTAATAACAAGTTTCATGCATTTCCAAATAAATACTAGATGAATTAGCCAAGCATACTGGAAAAAGAGAAATCATAATCAATAAAAGGAATTAAAGACATAAATTATGATATAAGTGATAATCAAGCCATTACAAGATGTTTATAGATTGAATTAGACATTCTAAGTTGTTAGAAAACACCTACCCAAACCCTAGAATCGGACTTAGGGTTGGGGGCTTAAAAAAAAACGAGTTTATGATGTTGTATATATAGGCAAACCCTAGGTCGACATTCCCGAAGCCTTCACCAAAAATCCCAACGCTTTCGTGACATCATTTTTTACTGAGTTGTAGCTTTTCTCGCTGCGATCGCGTGGGCAGTTGAATCATCAGAATCTGAGTTGGTATGAAGGAGTTATGATCAAAACAATATCAAATACTTCGCGCCCAAGTGGAATGGCATTCTTTATCTTGTGACGCCGAATCTTCTAGGATTTCTTTATGTTGGCTAAGTTTGACGTCGTCGCAAGAGTTCTCACGTCATCACTTGCAAATCCAGACGGCGTCACTATAAATCCTGATGTCGTCTCCACAGTCTGTAAGAAATTCTTCAAGCCTGTTCGTGTAAAGTTGCAATCTTGTCCCGTTTCTTTCTAAATTGATCCCAAGTCACGTGTATTTCCTTAAAATGCCATCCAAGTGCTAAAAATGAAAAAAGAAATGATTAAGCAAATATTTTAAGAATATTTTCATGATTAAAGGGGTTAAATGACCCTGAAAAAGTGTATAAAATTACACCTCATTAAATACCCCTACACTTGGGATTTGCTTGTTCTCAAGCAAATGGGCTTTTCTACCTAGACAATAGCAGTATCAGGGGCATTTAACTTAGTTTTCAAAGATATTTTACGACACACCCTTCTAGACCTCGTGATTAAAAGCATGAAATTTATATACTAGCACCTCACATAAGTGTTTGGATTCTCTCTTTCTCCCAGGTGTATAATGAATTATAACAGCATATGAAACAGAAAATTAACACGCATTACCTGTCATAGCATACAAATTACCATAGGCTTAGTAAATGATCAAACCTCCACCGCTAGGCGCAAGTACTAGAAATTACTATCAAAGAGGTCTTTAAGGGTTTTGGGGTGTAGGTGTAAGATAACAATAATGGAAATGGAAACGAATAGGATATATTTAGGGGTGACTTTTTGGGTGAATTTGGGGTAAAGTGGTGAGTTAATTATCTTCTAAGAATACACGTTGATTGGGTTGCTAAGCCAAAGACTCGGATAAAGATATACAATACTTTACAGAACTTTACATCAATCTCTTTTCTTTTTATTTTCTATTTTCCTCTTTTTTTTTCTTTTTAACATAATACATAACTTGGGGCTGATAAATGAACCCCTACACTTGAGTTTTTCATACTTAATACATATGCTAAGTAATGACCTGAATTGAGGTAGATCAACATAATATGGAGACTATCGAACAAATATAGAGGTAATGATTTAGCTTTTCTTCCCTATTCTTTAGCAAAATAAATATTACCATAAATCCCAATCGTCCCAAAACTGTATTTACAAGGATAAGAACTTAGCAACTATGTACTCATATAATTAACTTGGGTTAAAACATTAATGTACTAAAAGCGAGTACATACAAGGTAGGCTAAGGCTATTTGGGTGTAACAATTGGTTCAAGGGTGACAATGCTCTTCATTAATAGTCCACCAGAAAATTACGAGAACCGTGAAAAGGATAGGTTCGGAGGGGTGTACTAGGGGTATCCTGCACTAAAAATAAGTGCATGGCAAGGGTGTAGGATAGTTATATGATCGAGGTGACCATCATAACAATTACAAGTTTAAAACATGGGTTATCCTAGTGCCTCTTATCTATAAAATCATAATTCTCGCCATGCGGTCTCGGGATGTGTCCCAAAAACAAGTTCTAGAATTTAATACACTACCGGTACACTCATATAATTTTAAACCGATACCAATTCTCCAGAAAAGGCGACGAAACCACATATACACATCCATAATGATGGAATAGATACACATGATTACTCACTCCTTAACTCAAGAAAGCTAAAGGTAAAATTATCTTAGGTATCAAAAATGGATTCCCGAATTCCTATAGATCTAAAGGCGAGCCTCATATTTTTGGGGTAAAATTTGAGGGTTTTTGTGCTAGTTATATAAATTCCTATCCATGAGACGCTAATAACACTCAGTTTTTGTCAGTATGTGTCATAATTTTTTTAATATTTTGGTTAAAATTACCGTCTATGCTATGTTTTGATATATTACTCATCATTTTAAGGACAAAGCAAATGGAAATTGAAGGAATAGTTTCTAAGGCTTATTTCCCCCTATACTTATTATGAACATTGTCCCCAATGTTCTTGAAAGTACCTATAAAATGAATACATGGAAAAGAAAAAGCCAAAAGAAACTAGTACTCCTCTGGTTTTGCTCAATAATGAAGAAGAAACTAATGATCCCGGTTAAATCGTCATCCAAGAGTCATCCACATGAAACTCCTAAGAACTCCTGGGCTTCTCCTCATAAAATATAACCTGCAAATCAAAGACAATGTGCAACTATACCAAGCGTAAAATCCATGGGTGAATGATATACAACGTCATTAACTATGTTTAGACTCTATGAAAGAAATAAAGATAGGATGAATATGTTAATGTAATTGTGGTATTCTGCAGGTTTTAGGAAAATACAAATTCCGAAAATTATACAAGATTAGTTTCTCAAAAATTAAATAAAAAAATCGAATTTTCTTGTTACAAGCCTGGCGACGCCATTAGGATTAATCCTGACGCCGTCTCCAGGCTCTGTAAAGAAATTTTTTTCTTTCTTCAAAAATTCTTGCACGCAAGTTCCCATTAGTTATTTCCTATAAAATTTACTACAAAAGCCACAAAAATAGTTAACACAATCATATGACTCAAAAAACACATGACACAAGACACACGAATCAAATTAAACTAAACTATTTATTTTATATGTCTGAAATGGTTCTTATAAACCGGATATTTTCTCCTACACTTATTTGATGCTGAATACATTTGATTGTAATTAAGACAAAGTTAAAGACAAAATAAAGCATGATCATAAATAATTCAAACATAATAAAACAAACAATAAAGAATAAAACACACGACACTCCTAAAATGCAAGAAATATGAAAGATTGGGTTGCCTCCCAATAAGCGCTTGTTTGTGTCCGAGTCACGAGCCTGACTCTACGCTTATTTGTCGTGTAAAAAGGAGAGCTCCCCCACACTTAGAATTAAGTACGGGCGATAGTAGCAATACATACCATTTTGATGGAAGTATGTCACGTGGGGTGATGATAGTGTGTGAATGGTCAAGGGTTCTACTACCTTCATCCTAAAACTACCCGGATTCTATGGGTTGATGGGTGAGTTAGTTCCTCTTTTGTCTCCTAGATTTACATCTAAGGGTGAAAAATTAGGTAAAAGTTAAGGCTCTAGTTCATCAACACTAGGAATTTCCCTAGAACTAAGAAATAGGTCATGACTACAAGTATTCAAGCCTAAATCCTCTAGTTTCGCGTGGTCAAAAGGTTCTACCTCCATCAAAATTCCTATAGTCTCATCTACTTCTTTCGGGTAAGTCACGGGCTGTGTGTATACCGCAAATGATGGGAGGACTTGTGGGGTACTTTGTAAGCTTAGATTATCCACCTTATCCTCCATATCACTTATAGGCTCATCATACGAGTCTAACCATGACATGCACTTAAGTATCATAACTCTAACCACCTCATTCTCAACTAATTGAGCCTTTAAATTTGCTATTGTTTGGTCAGAAATAGTGATAGTTGGGGTTTTCCACTGTTTATTGCATTGGGCATAATCCTCAATGGTTTCCCATGCTTCTTCAGCACTTAATCTCCTAAGGTTCCTACCTGCTGCATAGTTAATGTCTATTTTGGTATATCTATCAACATGATCATAAAAGAATTGAGCTAACGACCATAAATTGAGGCCATGATGAGGGACACTTTGGATTAAGTTTTTTAAACGAGTCCACGCATTGTAGAGAGATTCATCTTGATGTTGTTGGAACATCAAGGTATTATTTTGGAATGGGAAGGTTGTGTTTCGTGGTGGGTTTTGAAAAGGGTTGGTTGGTGGTCTGTCATACATCATGATGGTGAGCGAAAGAGTGATTTACAAAACAAAGGGAACAAAGATAAGATAGAGTATGAGAAAGCTAATTAACAGGAATTTAAAATCTTACTTGATAAGAATCTTGTGAGTAGACCTAAGCTAGATAGAATCCGAAACCTACGCTATTCCCCGGCAGCGGCAAAAAAAACTTAATGCGGTTGTCATTAGACTTCAACAATAAGTTTTACAACTCCCTAGGCAGAGCACCTAACCGTTGTAGTGTAGTAAGGTAAGACTTAGGGGTTGTTATCATTTTCTAAGAGAATAGCACTGTGAAGGCCGGATCAAATGTTCACTAAGGTCTAGGGGTTGAAGGAAGATTATTTTTTTATTTTTATATTTTATGAAAGCAAGTAAACTCAAGTTTGAAGGTTGGTTTATTTTAACCTACTTAACTACTAATTCTAAATCTAATCTAATGGCGTGGAGGATAATTATACAACGAATCATATTTACCTAGGATGCACTACTCCTTGCTAGCTATCCAATTCTACATATTGTTTTGTCACTATTATGTTGTAATGTGTAAGTATTTCCTAATTCATGAACGAATTACACGAACCCATCGTCTATGTAATATTACGTTAAGGCAATGCATACGTAAGGTAGCATGAAGACTATTACATGGTCCCTAAGAGTATATTACATGCATTAAAACACTTAAAAGAGATCAACCATATTAGGGGTAAGGTAGTATGAAGACTGTTACCGATGGTATCCTTTCTAAACACTCACATTTCCCTAGACATCTATGCTAATTTAATATCTTATGGCTACTTTTCTAAAGCCTAACGCGCACATCCATCACAAGAGGTAATAGGAAACAAGAATTATAAACTGTAATCAATTGTACTCATTGAATCTAACACGCCTTAATTGGTGAATATGGAAGATCCATAATCATCAATAAGAAAACAACAAGATCTAATCAACTAATAACAAGTTTCACGCATTCTCAAATAAATACTAGATGAATTAGCCAAGCATACTTAAACAAGAGAAACTGTAATCAACAAAAGGAATTAAAGACATGAATTAAGATATAAGTGATAATCAAACCATTACAAGATATTTATGGATTGAATTAGACCTTCTATGTTGCTGAAAAAACACCTACCCAAACCGTAGAATCGGACTTAGGGTTGGGGGTTTACAAAAAAGAGTTTATGAGGCTGTATATATAGGTAAACCTTAGGTAGGCATTCCCGACGCCTTCACCAAAAATCCCAACGCCTTCGCAGCGTCATTTTTACCAAGTTGTATCTTTTCTCGCTGCGATCGCGTGGGCTATTGAATCGTCAGAATCTGAGTTGGTATGAAGGAGTTATGATCAAAATAATATCAGATACTTCGCGCGCAAGTGGAATGGTTTTCTTTATCTTGTGACGCCGAATCTTCTAGGATTTCTTTATGTTGGCCTAGTTCTGACGTCGGCGCAAGAGTTCTGACGCCATCGCTTGCAAATCCAGACGGCGTCACTATAAATCCTGACGTCGTCTCCACAGTCTGTAAGAAATTCTTTAAGCCTGTTCGTGTAAAGTTGCAATCTTGTCCTGTTTCTTTATAAATTGATCCCAAGTCATGTGTATTTCCTCCAAATGCCATCCAAGTGCTAAAAATGAAAAAAGAAACGATTAAGAAAATATTTTAAGCATATTTTCATGATTAAAAGGGTTAAATGACTCTGAAAAAGTATATAAAATTACACCTCATTAAATACCCCTACACTTGGGATTTGCTTGTTCTCAAGAAAATGGGCTTTTCTACCTAAATAATAGCAGTATCAGGGGCATTTAACTTACTTTTCAAAGATATTTTACGACACAACCTTCTAGAACTTGAAATTAAAAGCACGAAATTTATATACTAGCACCTCACATAAGTGTTTAGATTCTCTCTTTCTCTCAGGTGTATAATGAATTATAACAGCATAGGAAACGGAAAATTAACACTCATTACATGTCATAACATACAAATTATCATAGGCTTGGTAAATGAAGTACTAGAAATTACTATCAAAGAGGTCTTTAAGGGTTGTGGGGTGTAGGTGTAAGATAACAATAATGGAAATGGAAACGGATAAGATATATTTAGGGGTGACTTTTTGGGTGAATTTGGGGTAAAGTGGTGAGTTAATTATCTTATAAGAATACAAGTTGATTGGGTTGCTAAGCCAAAGACTCGGACAAAGATATACAAACTTTACAGAACTTTACATCAATCACTTTTCTTTTTATTTTCTATTTTTCTCTTCTTTTTTTTCTTTTTTTCTATTTTACATAATACATAACTTAGGGCTTTTAAATGAACCCCTACACTTGAGTTTTTGATACTCAATACGTATGCTAAGTAATGACCTGAATTGAGGTGGATCAACATAACATGGAGATTATCAAATAAATATGAGGGTAATGATTTAGCATTTCTTCCCCATTCTTTAGCAAAATAAATACTACCATAAATCCCAATCGTCCCAAAACTGTATTTACAAGGACAAGAACTTAGCAACCGTATACTCAAATAATTAACTTGGGTTAAAACAATAATGTACTAAAAGTGAGTACATACCAGGTAGGCTAAGGCAATTTGCGTGTAACAATTGGTTCAAGGGTGACAATGCTCTTCATTAATAGTCTGGAATCCACCAAAAAATTATGAGAACCGTGAAAAGGATAGGTTCGAAGGGGTGTACTAGGGGTATCATGCACTAAAAATGAGTGCATGGCAAGGGTGTAGGATAGTTATATGATCGAGGTAACCATCATAATAATTACAGGTTTAAAACATAGGTTATCCTAGTGCCTCTTATCTATCAAATCCTAATTCTCGCTATGCGGTCTCAGGACGCATCACAAAAACAAGTTCTAGAATTTAATACACTACCGGTACACTCATATAATTTTAAACTGATGCCAATGCTCCCGAAAAGGCGACGAAACCACATATAGACATCCATAACGATGGAATAGATACACATGATTACTCACTCCTTAACTCGAGAAAGCTACATGTAAAATTATCTTGGTTATCAAAAATGGATTCCCGAATTCCTATAGATCTAAAGGCGAGCCTTACATTTTTGGGGTGGAAGTTGAGGGTTTTTGTGCTAGTCATATAAATTCCTATCCATGAGACGCTAATAACACTTAGTTTTTGTCAGTATGTGTCATAAATGTTTTTAAAATTTTGGTTAAAATTACCGTTATGCTATGTTTTGATATATTACTCATCATTTTAAGGACAAAGGAAATGGCAATTGAAGGAATAGTTTCTAAGTCTTATTTCCCCCTACACTTATTATGAACATTGTCCCCAATATTCTTGAAAGTACCAGTAAAACGAATAAAGGGAAAAGAAAAAGACAAAAGAAACTAGTTATCCCCTGGTTTTTCTCAATAATGGAGAAGAAATGAATGATCCCGCCTAAATCGTCATCCGAGAGTCGTCCACATGAAACTCCTTAGAGCTTCCGGGCTTCTCCTCATAAAATATAACCTGCAAATCAAAGACAATGTGCAACTATACCAAGCGTAAAATTCATAGGTGAATGATACACAACCTCATTAACTATGTTTAGACTCTATGAAAGAAATAAATATATGATGAATGTGTTAATGTAATTATACAAGATTAATTTCTCAAAAATTAAATAAAAAAATTGAATTTTCCTATAGCAGGCCTGGCGATACTGTTAGGATTAATCCTGACGCCGTCTCCAGGCTCTGTAAAGAATTTTTTTTCTTTCTTTAAAAAATTCCTGCACCCAAGTTCCCATTAGTTATTTCTTGTAAAATTTACTGCAAATGCCACAAAAATAGTTAGCACAATCATATGACTCAACAAACACATGACACAAGACATACGAAGCGAGTTAAACTAAACTATTTATTTTATATGTCTGAAATGGTTCTTATAAACCGGATATTTCCCTTACACTTATTTGATGCAAAATACCTTTGATTGTAATTAAGACAAAGTTAAAGACAAAACAAAGCATGATCACAAATAAATCAAACATAATAAAACAAACAATAAAGAATAAAACACACGACACTCCTAAAATGCAAGAAAATGTAAGATTAGGTTGCCTCCCAATAAGCACTTGTTTTTGTTCGAGTCACGAGCCTGACTCTACGCTTATTTGTTTCATAAAAAGGAGATCTCCCCTACACTTAGAATTAAGTGCGGGAGATAGTTGCGATACACACCATTTCGATGCAAGTATGCCATGTGGGGTGAAGGTGGTGTATGAATGGTAAGGGTTCTACTACCTTCATCCTAAAACTACCCGAACTATATGGGTTGATGGGTGGGTCAGTTCCTCTTTTGTCTCCTAGATTTACATCTAAGGGTGAAAAATTAGGAAAAAGTCGAGGCTCCGGTTCATCAACACTAGGAATTTCCCTAGAACTAAAAAATAGGTCATGACTACAAGTATTCAAGCCTAAAGCAAGTAAATCTCGGGTTTGAATGTTGGTCTGTTTTAAACTAATTAACTGCTAAGGCTAAATCTAATCTAATGGCATAGAGGAAAATTATACAACGAAGCATATTTACCTAGGATGCACTAATCCTTGCTAGCTATCCAATTCTAGCTATTGTTTTGTCACTCTTGTAATGTAATGTGTAAGTATTTCCTAATTTATGAATGAATTACACAAACCCGTCGTCTATGTAATATTCCGATCAGGTAACGCACAAGTAAGGTAGTATGAAGACTATTACAAGTCCCCTACGAGTATATTACACGCATTAAAACACTTAAGATAGATCAACCATATTAGGGGTAAGGTAGCATGAAGACTGTTACCGATGGTATCCTTTATACACATTCACATTTCCCTAGACATCTATGCCAGTTTAATATCTTATGGATAGTTTTCTAAAGCCTAACGCGCACATCCATTACAAGAAGCAATAGGAAACAAGAACTATAAACTATAATCAATTGTACTCATTGTATCTGACACGCCTTAATTGGTGAATATGGAAGATCCACAATCATCAATAAGAAAACAACAAGATCTAATCAACTAATAACAAGTTTCATGCATTCTCAAAAAAATACTAGATGAATTAGCCAAGCATACTTAAACAAGAGAAATCGTAACCAACAAAAGGAATTGGAGACATGAATTAAGATATAAGTGATAATAAACCATTACAAGATATTTAAGGATTGAAATAGACCTTCTATGTTGCTGAAAAATCACCTACCCAAACCCTAGAATTGGACTTAGGGTTGGGGGCTTAAAAAAACTAGTGTATGAGTTTGTATATATAGGCAAACCCTAGGTCGGCATTCCTGACTCCTTCACCAAAAATCCCGACACCTTCGCGGCGTCATTTTTCACCTAGTTGTAGATTTTCTCACTGTGATCGCGTAGGCTATTGAATCGTCAGAACCCGAGTTCGTATGAAGGAGTTATGATCAAAAAAATATGTGATACTTCGCGCGCAAGTGGAATGGTTTTCTTTATCTTGTGACACCGAATCTTCTAGGGTTTCTTTACGTTGTCTACGTTCTGACGCCGTCGCAAGAGTTCTTACGCCATCGCTTGCAAATCCAAACAATATCACTATAAATCCTGACGTCGTCTCCACAGTCTCTAAGAATTCTTCAAGCCTGTTTGTGTAAAGTTGCAATCTTGTCCCGTTTGTTCCCAAATTGAGCCCAAGTTACATGTATTTCCTCTAAATGCCATCTAATGACATCAAATAACGTCTATTTTATAGCATCATTTATCCCATGTAATTAACCCATTTTGTATAATTATTGCAAAGAATTGTTACTTAATCATTTATCCCATATAATCATAGCATCATTTATCCCATGTAATAAACCCATTTTGTATAATTACGGAGTACTTGGTGAATATTAGCAAAAGGCGCACATTTTGGAGCTTAAATGAAGATATTTTGAAGATTATTATTCTGACAACCAATACACCGTATCCATCAAGGAAGATACGGCGTATCCATGCCTACACAAATCAAAGACCACAAAGGAAACAAGATCAATACGCCATATCCAGTGAAAACCAATACGCCGTATTGGATATATAATATGTGAATATTCTGGAAGATATCAAACGTGGTCCCTACTCCAAGAAACTCCAATACGCCGTATCCAATACCTTGGATATGCCGTATCGACTCCGACTCCAGACCCTATAAATACAAAACTCAAAAATGAGTTTTAAGTGTGCTAAATCATATTCTCGATACCTAAACCATAAGAGTTGATTTCTAGATGAGAAAAAGAGCAAAAGATGTCTTACAACACATTCCAATCCATAGAGGACAAATTGTAATTTTTTATACTTTTGTAATCGTTCAGTTTTTGGTATCATTCGTTAACTCGGTTAGTTTACCTTGGCTAAGCCATTACTCTTGTATTAATTATGATGTTTGAAGGCTAATACCCTTCGGGTAATAGCCATTATTTTGAAGATCTAAATGTTTGGTTTTGTTTATATATCGATTGCTTGATTTATCATTGTATGCTTGTTTATGTTTATCAAATCATACTTGTTTACGTGATTTTGTATGCGACCTATCATTCAACTGGATCTAGTGATACGGACCAAGTAATCTAGATGCCGTGATAGCTCTCCATATAGTAATTTATACATCTAGAATCATAAGATCACAAATATTGTCCTTCTAAATTTATGCTAAGGATACGCTTCTGGCTTAACTAGTTAATCGGATATTGCCTTTAGTTTATTGAACATGTTGACTAGTAGGTGAATCTAGATAATTCAACAAATAATGTTCTGATTCTTATGATAGTTGGACAAGTGGACTACTAGTGTATAAATTACCATTAAGCAGTAAGTGGGTAAAGTCTCTATTAGCTAGGGTTTAACAAGATCAACATTGCTTTAATCCCTAAGATAGATTATAATCAGGTAATAAGGATGCTTTATGCAGATGCTTTAATTGTGACAGAATTAATGTGTCTAGGTCTTAGGATGAAGTCCCGCCTAAGTCTAAGAATGATACGCCTCTTCGAGATAAGTAATCATTGCACTGAATAAACAAACCAACGTTCTAATCGGATTAATAATCGCTAATACATTTTTCTATCATAAGGCTTGACTGCTCTTTTATCTTCTGTTAATTTGCTTGCGTGGGTTAAAGTGTCTTGAATTGATTGTAGTCACCAACCAAACTCGTGCCAATCTTTCAGGCTAATACCTCCTTTTTACCTGTTAGAATTAGGATTAGAACTAACATAGGATTAGCATAGGTTTGACTTAGATTAGAATTAACTTAGATTAGACAACCAAGATATAAATAAATTAAGAGATTTAACCTCGCTTCAAGTGTTTGACACCCTACTTACCACGAATCTACCACCGACAGGGTACACTGTCTGTTAAAGTGTTGTTTTTAGTTAAGTCGACAAAAAATAAATTTAAAACTTGAATCATAAAAATATACCCCACACAACGACACATCAAGTTTGTGGCACCGTTGTCGGAGAGTCAAAATTAATCTTGATTTTTATTTTATATTTTGGTTTTTAACATTAGATCTAACCCTTAGGAGTAGTGTTAATTAGATTAGTGTATATTCTTGAATATTCTGTATATTTGTTAGTTTAATTGTTTGTTTGTATAATTATGTGTTTAATTTAATTGTTTCCGTAATACACTGTTCTGGTAGATAACTCGATACGACGTATCTACTTCCATTGGATACGGCGTATCCAACTTTCTGTCCAACACAGCATATTCATTCAATCGATTAATATGACGTATTCACTTCTATTGAATATGGTGTATCGATCATCTAGAACAGAATCTGAGTTTTCATACTTGATTTTTGTGCTAAAATTTTTTCTATCTTTCTTCAGAGCAAATTCTGCTGATATTTTTACCCTTGTTACAGGACATACTTATCAGAGCTAGTCAATTGAAGAAGTGATGGCGGATAAGGGAAAGAAGTCAAGTATGGAAACATTTGCGCCTAATGACAAAGCAGATTACTATTCCGGGATTACAAGTATTACAGTTAACAGGAAAAATGCTTATGAGCTAAAAGGAAAATTCTTGGATGATCTGCACAACAATGCTTTTAGTGGAACAAACGAGAAAAATGCAGTTAAGCATATTGAATACTACGTAAAAATTATTGACCCAATCAAATTACCTAATGTAGATCATGATAAAATAAGAATTGTTGTTTTCCCAATCTTATTGGCTAGAGGTGCACGAAGATGGTTTGATAGAACCAAAGAATCAATCACTTGTTGGGTCGACTTAACTGCTAAATTTTTTAGAAAATACTACCCGCCTTCTCGCATCGATGGAAATAACACTCCCATAATAAAATGGGGCCCAGCCAATCCAAGATTCGAAGGTTGGTTGGCTACAAAGTTCATAAACTATAAAACGTTGGATATAGTCACCAAACACTAGTACAAAAAGTGGATTTGGTCACACATAGGCAAAATGGAACGGCCACACATTCACATATTTATGTGACCAAAGTTACCAAAAAAGACACCATTTACTAATTAGTCACAC
>BQNB010178442.1:0-12869 GCA_026074375.1 Tanacetum coccineum
ATCCAAAAATGCTAAGAAATCTAAGCTAAAGGTCCTCTAAAGCTACTAAAATTAAGCAAGAATTTAGCAAACTCAGGAAATAAGTAACTTAACACAAAATCAAAATAAGCTAAAAGCTTTAAAAAACTAAACTAGACTCTAAAACTTTGAGGACTTATCAAACTACTTATTATCCATCTAAATAAGCTATAAAATCTAGACTTATAAGCTAATTTAACAAGTTTAAATCCTAAATATTCTAAGTACTGTTTTTGGAATTTTCAGGTTTTTATGACTTTTGACAGCTAAATTAAGCTAAGGAAATAAGCTAGAAATTGTAAATCAAGACTTAAATTGTATTAAGCTATATTTGAACTTAAATCCTACTGAATTTAATAAGCTAAATCCTAAAATTACTTATCTAAATGAAGCTATGAACACAGCAGTACTAACTGAGGTTAGTACTGCTAGTGTAAAATTTCAGCAGTACTTTCAAGTGAAAATACTGCTGGTGCAATTTAACTTCTGAAAACTGAATAATCAATGAAATAAGCTAGAAAATGACAACTAAGACTAAATTCCTAATAATCTAAAACTAAACTTAATCCTACTTAAAAATCTAAGCTAACAGTACTAACTGAGGTTAGTACTGGTAGTGTAAAGGCACAGCAGTACTAACTGAGGTTAGTACTGGTAGTGCAAATTTTCAGCAGTACTAACTTATGTTAGTACTGCTAGTGCAAAATCTAAGAGTGCACTAAACCAAACAGTCCTTTTAGACTATAACAGATTTAAGAAAAACTTTTAAGATGGAATCTAATGGACAAACTCTAAATACCAGATAAAAACTAGCTTAAAACAAACTTAGAAATCATGATTAAACAACTGAATAAGTAAAATACTAAGATCTTAACTAATTAAACTAATTTTTTTGGATTTTATGAGTTTTTATGACAGAAATAAGCAACTAATGATCTATAACTACTTAAGCAAAAACAGATGAAAATAAACAACTAATGAGTACTAGAAGAGACCATTTAACAAGCAAGAGAACTAAGCAAATAACAGATCTAAACATAGCAAGCAATAATATCAATTTTAAAACTAGAATTTAAAGGAAACTGAAAAGAAACTTAAAAAATCTTCCTCTAGCTAATCATGAGGAAACAATAAGGCTGCTACAAGAATCTCTAGCTTATGAATAAGTAGAGTGTTATATGTGTCCTTGGGATTTCTTAGCAAGTTAAGATTGTCCCCTTCCAAAAGCTTAGATACAACTATGATCCATAGTAGTTTAACATGATTTAAGGTTTAAGTAAGATTAATTCTGAATTCAAACAGCTCTATTTCAGCTTATAGACTGAAAGAGCTTAATATGAGCTTATTAGCTTATTGAGACAACTTAGCTTAAAGAAAGCTTATGACTTTAAATGAGAGCTTAGAAAATGAGATTTAAAACACTAAAAACTGAATTACATTAATTAAAAGCATAGCTGATTACTATTACTTGACGAAAGGAAAATATTACATTTAAGAAAA
Organism: Tanacetum coccineum; assembly: GCA_026074375.1. Lineage (NCBI taxonomy): Eukaryota > Viridiplantae > Streptophyta > Magnoliopsida > Asterales > Asteraceae > Tanacetum > Tanacetum coccineum. The sequence goes on from BQNB010178442.1 coordinate 1,519, forward strand.
TTACGAATTTAAACTAAATTACTAAAAACTTAGATAAAAAGAAAAAAGACTAGATATCGTGTGTGTGAGAAGTGAGGTCTTTTTATAGTGCCCAGCTGAAGCTTCTAGGACCTCTAGCCTTGCTCACCAAACTTTTAATCCTGGCCAATCATTATTCAATCATTTGATTATATTGTGGGAGTTTGGATCATTTTGTGGGACACCTGAGGATTGCCAGGCTCTGGCATTCTTTGATGGTCTGTGACGTTTGTGTTAGTTTTCAGTGAGTGAACTATAGCACATACCCACATAAAACTTGTGCTTTCACCATGGCGAACTGTTGGCATTTGAGACTTGAGCTAGATAAGTATCCCTTTGATTAGACTAATTTAACCCTTCATTTGTGCTTGCGCTTCCTTGAATTGACCAACGCACCCTCTAATTTTGATTTGCCCTTTAATTTGATAGCGAGGTAATTTTGGGAACGATGGGTGAACAGTAAATGTTCCCGCTCCTTCTCGACAGTTTAAAATGTTGAGTGTGAGAAGTTTACAAATTTGGAACTTCTTCTTTCTTTCTCTTTGTCAAAGTTATAATAACTTTCGGAAATTGCAACGATTGGCCTCGTAGATGATGAATTGGCTAAGCTTTGGGCTTCAGCTTGTACTCTTTGATTCTACCGTTTTTTGTGTCAGGGCTTGCTTGCTTTTGATTGTTTATTGTGATTTTTGGACTTATCCGTACAATTTGCACACACAAAACAAAATAAAAGCATTTATTTTTGCATTTTTGGTCTGTTTTGGTTTATTTGGGTTATTTTAGGTATAAAATAATTATGTGTATTTTACACTTATCTTATATCCCTGGAATCTTTCTTGATGAACAGTGGTTCTTGGCAATAGTACCTCTTCTGTAATTGTGTGGTAACAGAAAAAGCAGACAATCGTGCATTCCTAGGCTCTAGTTGCGTGATGAAGTACATTACAAGCTTTAAACCACTCTGTAACACATGATTCTAGGAAGTACAGGATCTTCAAAAGCCTGTTAGGCTGAGTGACTATACACTTCTTCTTCAATTTTCATCATCAGAGATAAGGCATTCTAACATCCATCTGATATACCAGAAAAGCCCCATATAAGAGCAAAAGCCAAAAATAGTTCTGATTGCCTCTATTCTGGCCAACTGGTGCAAAATACTCTCATCATAATAATGCCCTCCTCTTATCTGTGTCACTGTGCAACCAACATTGCTTTATTCCTTACATCCTATTCTATGGCATCCCTCTTGTTCTTCAAAACCCATTTTGTCCCTACTGAATTTTTTGACATCAGGTAATGGGGACACAGTGTCCATACTTTTTGGTTGTTGAAATGTTTGCATCTCTTCTTGCATTAGAAGCATCCCAATTAGGATCTTCAAGTGCTTTAGATATAACTAGTTGGTTCAGTATCTGAGAAAGGAAAGCATGCAATTAGACAATGAAGTTGGTCTGTATGATTAGTCCTTTGTGATCTTGATATATCTTATGAAAGCACTTTCACCAAATTCTGGATTTTTGACTCTGATCTTGTCAGAGATTTGGTGAAGCAAGTTACAATGATTGTGACTGAGGATGAATTGTGTTTCAACCTTATTGTTAGGAACTGGCTTCACTTCCACTGCATGTGCTGAACTATTGTTGTAAGAGTAGCACTAAAATAATCATTCATAAGGGTAGATGTGAAGATGCCAGATGTGAGTTGATACTTGCACACTTCAGAAGGAATGGAATGTTTTGTAGGTGTTTTCACTTGAGCGCAATGATTGACCAAGGAGGAAGTGTAGAACTCATCAGCATGTACATGAATGAAGTCAGCAGAAACAGTTTTTGTTACTGACTAGATCGGATTGCCTCTTACCAGCAGGTTTCATAACTGCCATCCAGGTGAAAACTACTAGCTGGATGAAAACTACCAGCTCGGAATTTCCACACCAAACAGGATCACTAACAGCAGACTGTCACTACCAGCAGATACTCACTACAGCTGTATCAATGCCAGACAGGATCCCTATCAGCAGAAACATCCTTGGTTTTCGAATTTCAGCTTCAGCTTGACTTAGTATTTCTTGCCGTTTCTTGTGAGTAACAATAAACCATATTCGTAGCAGCTGCGTCCTTAGCTTCATATTCTTGTATTTGAAGCTTAGCAAAGCTTATTCTCATAATCTGCATAGCGTTCTATAACACTAGGACCATTGCTTTGATGGAAGGACTTGCCAAAAACTAGTTAGAAGGAATGAAGGAACCACTATCACTTGCTCATTCCCCTTTTGACATCTGAGTCATGAATCTTGTGTACCGGCATTTTATGTTAGTTTTCTTGTGTTCCTGCAGGATTGTACGTTTTAATAAGAGTATAACCTAATGAATCAGTTAAATAGTCAAGTCAAAGTACCACTCATGACCAATTCAATGAAACATTGGGTTTATCTTCTAAAAAATCTCAGATTATGGTTTCCTCTACCCTCTATTAGTTAGTTAAATTTTACACCTATAGGCCTTGCTACTTTGGAGCATAATCAAACAAGTGAACCTTAATCAGCTTTACCCTACAAAATTTTCCTAAAATGGTAACTTGTATTAAGGATAGTTAATTGAACCCAAAAGGTTTTAAGATGACCTATCTGAGGAACCTTTTCTTGATATTCAATTCATTAGTGTTTTAGTATGGGGATAGTTATAGACACCCTGTTTAAAAATAGCAAGCATGTCGCTAAAAGCATCTGTCAAAACATGGTAGGTTATTTGAAGTTAGCCAACATGTTCTAGCAGCCTCTTAAGAGTCCCTATTATTCCTCTCACGCAACCCATTCTGTTGATGGGGTTCTGGTTTGACTTTAGTCAATCTTTATAATTCCTTTTACCCACAGAGTTCTATAGTTTTGCATTTTTGAAATCTGTCCCATTATCACACATTTTTCCTTTAACCTTTTTAGGAGCGGTTTTCTTTAAGGCAATAAATTGTGTTAAGGACATAAAACTGTTTCATCCTTAGTACCAAAAAGAAAAGTCCAGTAAACCTGCTAAAGTCATCTGTAACACGTTGGAGTAGTACTTACTGGTCTTTCTTTATATTGGTGGGACACATATAGGTACCAGATGCAGCAGTTGCAGAGCTTGATGAAATAAGTTAACAGCGAGATAATTACTGTTTTGTTTAGAAGCCTTATGTGATTTCCTTTGTTGCTTGGGCAATAAACAGTTGTGGTAATTGGTGAACAACTTGAGAGGGAACCTATCATACAGCCACTTCATTAGCGAACTGTTGTTTGTTTTTGAAGTATCAAAAATAGCCATCCTTATGTGCCATCAGTTGGATTCAAGTCAAGGATGCTTTTGCTACTAAACAAGTAACATTCTGTTCTGGGTTGTAGTTCTGAGATGCATAATGGTGTAGAGATCACCGTTCCTTAGAATTCTGAGTACCACACTCCTGACTTTCATAGTAATTGGATTCTTCTCGTAAAGCACACAAACAATCTAGTGTCTGTGAAGAGGAAACTTTGTTTTTTTATCTACAAATTTGTGATAAAGTGAACAAAGTTAAAGTGTTGCGCTACTTAACTTAGTAGACATTTTCAAAGTCATGCTTTGATGTCCTTATGGTGCCCTTTTCCTGATATTCTACCATCACCACCTCCAAATTGACAATGCCTCCGTAACCTGCACAAAATCATCAAGTTCTCATTGTTTGCCTTTCTTACTTCTTGAGCAAAACACACTATGTCAATATACCTATGTCATTATCTGAAACTAGGATCAACATACAATCATACAACAACAATATTAGTACACTTGAGAGAAGACAAGGCCTAGTTCTGACTTGAGCCTGACCTTATGGATCATTAACGGTTGAAACCTTGTAGAATGATGAGATCCTAACACATTACTCATTGGGACCCACTAAAATATGTGTGTTCTTTTATTCCTCAAGAGTAACCTGTGATCGGTCTTAACGAGCTGTACCCATAGTCCATCAGTCTATATTACGTAGGGTCATACATATTATTAAAAATATACAGATGATGGTTGAAAATATGGTTAGCTACAGGATTAAGCAATACCAGCAGAATGGTCTACCAGCTGAACAGTGCTGGTCTTGTTGGCCAACCAGCTAGGATTAGTATTGAGCTGCGGCAGATGTGCTGCCTGTCCACCTTCCAGTAGGATTAGGATTTGGTTTCTTTCTACAAGCAGAATTGACTGCTGGTCGGTGTCTTTCTGAAAGCAGGTAATCAGAGTCCTCACCAAGACAGTAACGATCGCTGGGGAGGGGGGGGAGGGTTGTCGAATTCCTACTTCCAAGCAGGAACCGACTGCTGCGTTAGATTTACCAAGGGACAGAATCTACATAATTATAAAAGTCACACAATCATTTAATCAAATGCAATTTATTACACAAACAAAACATTTCTTAACAGAACTGAATTGTGTTTACACACATCCTATTGTTCAATTCCATTTGATTACAAAAGATCCTAGGTGATTTTACATTCTCTAAACAGAAAAAACTAGGACTTGCCAGCAGTGGAATTTGGGTCTTCAAACCATCAGACTCTGGCAAAGTTTGATATCTATTGCATCCGGTGGGAAGTCTTTGGTCTTGGTCTTGAGGCTTGATCACAGGAGGCATAGTCTCTGAGTATGATGACTTGTCAATGTTATCACATGAGGTCCGAGTCATTAGGACTTCTGAAAGTGTTTAGAAGTTTTATTATCAGACTTTGACACCATAACTAACACTGTGCTTTCCTCTATGTCAGACTTGTAAGGGATGGGCATATAAGTTCCAATGATGGAGGGAGGAACTGAATGATCTCCCTCAGCCTTGAATAATACCAGTTGATAAAGTGGTTTATCCTCCGCATAACAGGTTCATGGGTACATGACACTAGGTGTTAAGACAAATCAAACACTTCGTCTTTTCCAAAGTACTCTTTAAATCCTAGACCAATTTAGTTCTCTTGTAAACAGAGGTGCTATTATCGACTTTTTCAAGTTCTTGGAAGACTACTTCTACTTTTAAAATCTAGCACTAATGTCGCTTCATAATTAACTTCCCATTCTTTTCATTTTATTTTTTGTGCCTGATCTGTAATTTCTTCAGTATAAAATCAGTGTGTTTAGTGGTGTTTTCATTAGTTAGCAGATAAAACCCTAATCTTTTCTTCTAATGCAATCTGAGTTTTATGGTTACAAATCTTTTTTTGTTGATTCTAATGTTTTAACAGCATTCTGATATGCCTGAACTTAATGTAACACTCATTATTACAATCTATCAAGATTATGATACATATTATTAAAGATCAATTAATTTTCAGAATCTCAAACCAATGGGGATAATATGTACCTTAGGAGGAATCCCCATCATACGCAATCTCAGCATGACAAGCTATCAGATAACACTCAGCACCAACCATTATCAGCATGAAGTCCATCATTCATCCATTAACCTTCTACCACCTCACAGTCTTGTTTTTGCCAGCATGATCACGACCATTCACCTGGATATCAACTGAGACCAAAGCTTTTGGTTCGTTATGTCTTAACTTCTGTGACCTTAAAGGCAAATACCCTAGCCTTATCATCAACTGTCTTCACATTACACTCCCTAGCAAAATGTCCCACTTGAAGACATTTGTAGCATCTAACCTTCCTTTTGTCAAATCTGGCAGGTTGCTTATTGTTGTAGTTCATCTTTCGTCCTGCCTTTTCTTCTAAATTATGTTAAATCCCTAAAGAGAGAGCATTGCATTTGCACTTTAAGTCCAATCTCTTCCATCTCCAACTGGAATAAACCTGGTCAAAGTCTTATAGGATCATATCTGATCTGGTCATTATCAGCTACAAATGAATGCAAAAACAAATTCACATTATGTTGTCAGATCGACCTGAAGTATGATAACCTAATGGAACTAAATCTGATGATCAGAATAAGCAAGCTTTGAGCCAGAGCTGGCAGCTCAGATGAAAGCAGAATGAGTGGGGAGCCAGCCAGCAGCTTTCACACCAATAAAACGATGACAATTATGGCATCAAGTTAAGTGACCTTTAGTTTGTTTTCAGGTCATCAAAGCTCATTGAATCAAAGGCCACCTCTTTTTTAATGCCAATGGTAACTTGTGACAACAAAGAAGGTAGTGCTCTTAGAAAACTTTAGGTTGATGTTCATCATTGTTGGCCTTGCCTGCAACTGATTCAACGGGCTCAGTATCTTTGAAACCTGTCATAATCCCTTGTGTAGGGCCTTCTTGCTTTGTCACAGAGAATTCTGTAAACTGTCTGCTTTAAGCTATGGTTTCTCCATCTTCTTTGATTCTTCATCCACCAAACCTTGCTTTAACTGCCATCCAAATATCCCTTGCATCATCATTGTGATGAAATAATATGGGCATATGATCTTTGGTAGAGCCTGACATAGCAAACAAGGTTCCGACATTATTCTCCCTTTGTACAGAACTATGCTCATCATAGAGAGACTGGATGTTGAATACAATTGTATTTCCTTCGCATCTTTTCCCAACATCTTTGGATGTCTCCTTGCTGAATAATCCTCCAAGAGTCATGTTCAGCACTTATGTATCAAGTACTCCATATTCATAGCCCATATCTCATAATTTTTCCTTCTCTAGATAAGGAAAATTTTGCATTAATACAAAACGTAAGATGCGTAAGTTACTCGTGACCACAACTCATCAACACATACATTCATCAACACCTCTCAACGTCTCGAGTCTACTCATGCTTCAACAAAAGGTGTGAATATGTTTGTATGTTGCATTATGATTAACCCAATTAACAAATCATTTAGAATGATTAAAATAAGTTTTAGAGTCACTATGTATTTTCAAGGTCAATCATTCTTTTTTGAACCTCGTTTTGTATTTTCATACAAAGTATGAACACCTATTTATAAACTAGCAAAACCTCATACTAAATTACTCATTTGCAGAAACCCATGTAAGTTTACTTACATCACCAATAAAAAATGCTTTTAAGTAATCATTTACTTAATAATAACTAATTGCATTAGTGAATAAGATAAAATATGATTAACCATTTTTGGAAACAAAATCTTATAAGATATTTCATATCTTACAAATCTTTCCATTTTAATGTTAAGCTTGATTTTCCTTCTAAAACAATATCTAATCAGATTTTAAAGTACATTAAGGATCTAAGAAAGAGATTTAAAAAGATTTGAAAATATTTTTTAACAAATTTGTAATTGTCCCACGGATCCACCTAAATAGGTATACGGATCCACCATAACTGGATCCGTATAGCCTTGACGGCCAAGTTTTAGATTTTCTATAAATACCACCCATTTGCATATTTTTCACTTATCTCCTTTCACAACCTTTCTCCCACATATTTTCACACATTTAGAGATCATTATAATTAAGTCTTTACAATGTAAAAACATAATTAATCATGTCATCAAAACCCCAATAACCCATGATCATAATGCTTCTAACTTTCATTTGTTACAAGCATGTTTTGACTTGATCTTCCATTCAAGCAAGCCTAGAGATCTTGCCATCCTCATCCACCACTATCATATATATGAAGATCTATCACAACAAGCAAAGAGACTTGTCATCTTCATCAACAACATCATGCTTAGTGATCTTGATGTTTGGCACTTATGTCTTGGATCATCATTATTGTATCATAACTATACACCAAACTAGAGTTAGTTGGTTTATGTGTTGATGTGTGTTTTGCAAGCTTTAAATTTATAATAACTAGAAATACCGATTTTGGCTAAAATCACAACATTCAGGCAAGTATACCTTATTGAGTGTAATATAGTATTAGGTATGTCTAGGTCATTCTACAGGATTTGTAGCAATTCACATATTGTTTATCAAGTAACAAAGCTAATTGATTGTCACAGATCAAATAGCCAAAACGTATGTATTAAGCAAACAAGAAACAAGGCATGATCCACATAACATAATAGATATAGATAGAGCGAGACTTTATATAAACAAAGCATACAAGTCATATATGACGGGTGATTGAATCTGACCTACCCTTTTTTATATATATAAATAAATATATAAAATATACTTATAAATATATAAATATAGGATAAGAATCAAAAATCTCTCAATGTAGTAAATCCGAAAGTATGATTCCCGGGTCGTTATCCCCAATGAGGAATGCAATTAAAAGTCGAGAGTCGTTTTGATAATCGATGCTTGAATGGAACAAGATTATGATTGGATTTCTAAAACTACGGGAAAATTTAGGCAAACACTTAAAAACAATTAAGACAAAACTAATTTTAACTAAAAACGCAAACCGGGAATCCTAAACGGGACCTTAAAAACCCTAAATTATCAAAATTTAGTCCTAAAATGATCTTTTTGGTTTTTATGAGTCTAAATTAACTAAAATGCTAAGACAAAGAAAACTAGACCAAAAACGAAGGTGACTAGGGCTTAAAAACACTAAAAACGTAAACGGGATTCAAACCCGTTCTTTAAAAAATCAAAATTTGCAGTTTTAACCCTACAAAAGCAAATCTAATTTTCCTAAGTCCTAAATGTTAAAAGAAAATTTTCTAAAAAAGAATTATATTTTTTTGACTTTTTTATAATTTTTTATGAATTAAAAACGATTTTAATGAAAGTACAATGCTTAAAAAAATTACTAAACTATTTTATTAAATTCTTGAAAAAATTACAAAGTGCATTGAACAATGAGGAATCTAATAAAAATAAGCTGGAGAAAACAGCTTATCAAATAAGCTGTGAAATAAGCTAAAAATGGCTTATAAGCTAAAAGGCCTAAAACGTGTATAAAAGATTAATTTTGCAAAACATAACTGAAAAAGTCCCAAGGGCGAGTGGTAGTGTGTGTTGAGTATAAAACGTTTGGTTGAATTGGGGTAGAGGTCTCGAGTTCGAGTCCTGCTCACCCTTGGCTTCCCCCAATTCCCAAATGTTTTTTACTTTTCATTTTTTTTATAGACCACAAATAAGCACTAAAATAAGCTAAAAAGAGACAGAATAAGCCTAAACTTCACTAAGCCTTAAAAATGCTAACTGTTAAGCAAATTAAACACTAAAAAGCAAACCACAAAGAGAAATAAGCTAAGGCAGATTATAAGTTATATCTAAAAAGCACTTAAGAACAAAAATAAGCAACCACAATAAGCTAGAAAGTCAAAATAATCAAAAAGCTATAAAACTTAGAAATTTTAAGCTAAAAGGTAAATAAGCTCAAATAAGCTCTAAACTAAAGAGAATAAGCTAAAATGGGCTTAAACTAACCTAATAAGCTATACTAAACCTAGAATAAGCAAATGCAATAAGCTAATAAGCCTAAATAAGCAAATAGCTTTTTGGCGAAAACTGATAAGTAAAAAGGCGAAAAGAGACTTTTCTAGCTTATTTTTAAGCTAGAAAACAGATCCTTATGGCTTAGTGGCTTATACCACTAAAAGGAATGGCCAAAACGCTACAATAAGCAACAATGAAAAAGCATTTTGAAATTCGAATAAGCACTTAAAAAGCTTCATGAAAAAGATATCTCACACTGTTTTGACACTTAGACAAATTTTTGCAAACTTTTATAATCTTAAAAAAACACCAATTTTGAGCTTAAAAATAAGCAAACAAATAGATCCTTATGACTATATAACCTACAAACAGATTAAGATTTGACCTCAAAGAGCAAGAATCAAGAATCAACAATCAAAAGAGAGTTTAAAATTCAGAATAAGCCACAATAAGCAATTGAAAAAGTCATTTCTCAAAAAATTTCAACACTTAGCAATTTTGACAGTTTTGGCAAAAACTTAAAACAACAATGCAGGCTTTTAGACTATGATTCTAACCTGTTTTTAACACTTGCACAAACTCAAAAATATCACAAATCAACAATAAGCAAAAGCACAATCAAATAAGCAAATGCAATGAGCTATAAGCTAATAGTTTCAAACAACAAACTCTTAAGACCTTAAAAATGAGATTTACTACTTAAAAACTTAAACAAACTGAATCTTAGGACTAATCTAAGCTAAACTAAACTGACCCAAAAGACATATCTCTTTTTGACCCATTTTGGCCTTCAAAATCAGTTAAACCAAACACCCCTTTAAGTTTATTAATCCTTTTTAAAACTTGATTTAGAATGATTTAAGCCACAAATTACCAAGACCAGATGTTAAATAAGCTATATTATCAATATTAAGCATATCTCAATAACAAATAAGCACTCAAATAAGCTGAAACAGATTATGCAAGTTTATAAGCCATTTCAAGACAGATTATAAGAAAACTCAAACAAATGATTTCTAAACTATAAAACAAGCATAATAAGCATTAAACATCATAAGCAAACACAAATAAGCAAATATAAGCAGACAATAAGCACAAATAAGCAGTTGAATAGTAAATAAGCTAAAAATGGAAAAATGAAGACTTACAAAAACCCTTGCTTAAACAGGGCAAATGAGCTCAAAAGAGCTTATCTACAAGCTTTAGCTTATCAAAGATAAGCTAATGACAGCAATAAGCCCTTCCCTTTTAGGCTTATCTTCCAAAGAGCTTTTTGAGTGAGTTTTTGTGAACTAGTTATTAAGCAACAAGAAACTAAAAAGTTTTCATTGCTTAAGTACAAACAGCTTATAAGAGCTTAATATAAAAGCTTATAGTGGATTTTGAAACATATAAGAACTTAAAAACTTGCAAACAGATTTTAAAACCAAACTTAAAATTTCATTAAACTCTTTAAAAACATTACAAGGAAAAAGTAAAATAAGCTAAAATAGAACTAAAATAAGCTGAAAAGTAAAAACTAGGTGAAAAAAAACTTAAGAAAAACTAACTGCCCTCAAGGGCTTACAAGTGAGCTCTATTTATACTAATCAAAAGAAGATTCTAGGAGTGTGCTTTCTTTGTGAGAGCTCTTGCAGGTGTGTTTGTTGTGTGAGAGCCTTCAAAGACTCATCTTGGCCATTGAATTTGAGTAGTGTCCAAGTCATGTCATCATAGCCCTTGATCTTTTGTCTTGTTCTCTTGACGAATGAGGTTGCAAGGGATTGCCAAGGTGGCAATTGGGAGGGATAAGGTTAGGGTGTGTAGACAAAGTGGAGAAGAAAGGGGAATAGTGTTGGCATTTTGGCCGGTAGTGAGGATAGGACACATACACTTTGTGTATGGGAGATAAACAGTACTTCGCGCTGTTTTTAAAAGTTTGGGAAATGGGCAAAACAAGCACCTCAAGGTGTATAAGTGCATTGCATCCATTGTCCTTGAGTATTGCAAATTTGGTCCTTGGAGTTATGTTTGTGTTTGCACCGTTAGTCCTTAAAGG